>JBAMJR010000122.1:807500-825000 GCA_038501785.1 Myoxocephalus aenaeus | reverse complement strand
GGTAAAGGAGGCTGGTAGATGAGCCTGGTATAGGAAGCTAGCAAAGGAGGCATGTACAAGGAGGCTAATAGAGGAGGCTAATAAAGGAGGGTTCTAAAGGAGGCTTGCAGAGGAAGCTAGTAAAGGAGGCTAGTAAAGGAGGCTAGTAAAGGGGGGTCGTAAAGGAAGCTAGTAAATGAGGCTAGTAGAGGAGGCTAGTAAAGGAAGCCAGTACAAGAGGCTTGCAAATGAGGCTAGTAAATTAGGCTAGTAAAGGAGGCTAGTAAAGGAAGCTATTAAAAGAGACTAGTAAAGGAGGCTAGTAAAGGGGGCTAGTAAAGGTGGCTAGTAGAGGAGGCTAGTAAAGGAGGCTGCCTGACACACACACACACACACCCACACACACACACACACACACACACACACACACACACACACACAGCATGGTCACATGTTCTACAGCTCTAAAGGCTGTTATGGTTTTTTTTGTCGTTTTTTCTTCTCCCATGAGGCCTTGGGAGCAAATGGCTCTTTAGTGTAAATGTGCAAGGTCCAGTGGTAGAACACACACACACCACACACACACACACACACACACACACACACACACACACACACACACACACACACACACACACACACACACACACACACACACACACACACACACACACACACACACACACCCTGTGGAGAATGAACACACTCTGTTCTCTGGAGGATCTGCTGGTTTGTCTCCACATGTCACATGAACACACAAACCTCCTCTTCATGTCTTAAAGATCATATTCTATAACCTCAGTAATGTATTTAGGTATTCAGATGAAAGTAATTCACTTTCTCAAGGAAACTGAATGCAAAACAAATGAGCAGCGTCCTCCTCTTGCTGAGTACATGTACTCAAATACTTTTTCTGAGGTACTTTCTATATCAGAGATACTTATTTTAGAGACTTAAATTAATGCAGCTGCTTTAATATATATATATATATATATATATATATATATATATATATATATATATATATATATATATATTACACATCCTTCATGCTTCCCCTCGTCTCCCTCTTCCATGCAGTGTCTCTCCTCTTTAAAGAGACTTCTCCTCTCACGTAAACATTCATTCCTCTCACTCGGTTCCCTCCTCGTCTCCGTCCATCTGCATATTATAATTGAGGTGGAAAGCGAGTGTGTGTGTGTGTGTGTGTGTGTGTGTGTGTGTGTGTGTGTGTGTGTGTGTGTGTGTGTGCGTGCACGCGGCGACCCTCCTCCTCGTGGTCATTACGCCTCCTTCACTCTGTATGCAAACCAGGCGGCCGGCTGGAGGCGAGGGTTGTGATCCTGGAGGCGGATCAATATCTGCAGCGATGCCGCCGTGTGTTGAGCCGCCTCCTCGCCTCCTCGCCTCCTCGCCTCCTTGCTCCTCGCCTCCTCGCCTCCTCGCCTCCTTGCTCCTCGCCTCCTCGCTCCTCGCCTCCTTGCTCCTCGCCTCCTCGCTCCTCGCCTCCTCGCTCTTTGCCTCCTTGCTCCTCGCCTCCTCGCCTCCTCGCTCCTCGCCTCCTCGCCTCCTCGCTCCTCGCCTCCTTGCTCCTCGCCTCCTCGCCTCCTCGCTCCTCGCCGGAGGAGTCGGCCGCCTGTTGAATGCTGAGGTCTTTGATGTTAGTGGACTTCCTGGCTGAAGGGAAGTCGTTGACCTCGCTGAGTTCTACGGACTTCTGTTGCAATCATATGTCTGGAGTTCAGAGACAGAGTTGTGTGCACGTTCTTTATTTAAGGCGACGCCGTTGGTGTCAGGGGTCCCGGTCCTGTCTCTTTAAGTCCTGTCTCTTTAAGACCCTTTAAGACCTGTCTCTTTAAGGCCTGTCTCTTTAAGACCTATCACTTTAAGACCCTTTAAGACCTGTCTCTTTAAGACCTGTCTCTTTAAGGCCTGTCTCTTTAAGACCCTTTAAGGCCTGTTTCTTTAAGACCTGTCTCTTTAAGACCTATCACTTTAAGACCCTTTAAGACCTGTCTCTTTAAGACCTGTCTCTTTAAGGCCTGTCTCTTTAAGACAGAAACACGCTGGTTTGGAAATTAATTGTTGTTTTCGATCCAAAATAAACAGAACACATGAAGTTCTAGTACAAGTAAAACAGAAGGGATAAACGAGAGAGAGAGAGAGAGAGAGAGAGAGAGAGAGAGAGAGAGAGAGAGAGAGAGAGAGAGAGAGAGAGAGAGACACAGACAGACAGACAGACAGACAGACAGACAGACAGACAGACAGACAGACAGACAGAGAGAGAATACAGGTGAGGGTCTGAACAGGAAATCTGAATCTTCTGTTGGAGGTTTCATGTTCTCTTTCCCTCTAAGTGTCACTGCGAGTTCTTATAGAAAGTTTTTCATATTTCAATCATCAGAAAACCGTCTCACCTGACTGACCACACACACACACACACACACACACACACACACACACACACACACACACACACACACACACACACTCAGATGTAATGGACTGCCGTCTCCTCTCCAGACCTTATTATCATGCAGCGAGACGCCTTCACCTGCTCCTTAAAGAGGACTCTGCAGTCCCTTTGTGAGGTATAATGGGGGAGGAGGGAGGGAGGGAGGGAGGGAGAGAGAGACATCAGACGGAGAGGAAGTCATTGATGGTGCAGAAAAGAAACTCGACCATCAAAGGCGATCAAAAATATAACAAAAGCGAGTTCATGAAACATCCCATAATGATCCTCTGTGTTCCTCTTATGGACGTATTGAACATGTGAGCTGTGTGGACCCGCCGGATGTCAAGAGACGCATCACATGACTCACGTCACGTTACAAGAGATCCTGCAAGACGAAGCCCGGGGCACGAACTGATGGGGTTATTACTGTTATTACATGAGTGAGGACAGTGTGTGTGTGTGTGTGTGTGTGTGTGTGTGTGTGTGTGTGTGTGTGTGTGTGTGTGTGTGTCGCCCGTCGTCTCCTCTCACGTTGGTCCTTCTCTCAAAAGGTCGCCGGTGGGCGGTTATTATTACGTGTATGGCTGCCGTCCTCCTCGTCCTCCTCGTCTTCCTCGTCTTCCTCGTCTTCCTCGTCTTCCTCGTCTTCCTCGTCTTCCTCGTCCTCCTCGGCTTCCTCGGTGACATTAGGGTTTTCTGAGGGGAAAGTTTCAGCGACAGGTTTTCCTCTCAGAGGCGTTGGTAGCAGCTTAAAGGAGCCGCGCTCCTCCTCAGGTTCAGAGTCACCTTCTGGGTTCTGCTGCATGTTCACCAGCTTCAATGTTCATGAAACTCATGTGTGTGTCTCTTTAAGACCTGTCTCTTTAAGTCCTGTCTCTTTAAGACCTACCTCTTTAAGCCCTGTCTCTTTAAGACCCTTTAAGACCTGTCTCTTTAAGTCCTGTCTCTTTAAGACCTACCTCTTTAAGTCCTGTCTCTTTAAGACCCTTTAAGACCTGTCTCTTTAAGTCCTGTCTCTTTAAGACCCTTTAAGACCTGTCTCTTTAAGTCCTGTCTCTTTAAGGCCTGTCTCTTTAAGACCCTTTAAGACCTGTCTCTTTAAGTCCTGTCTCTTTAAGACCCTTTAAGTCCTGTCTCTTTAAGACCTGTCTCTTTAAGTCCTGTCTCTTTAAGACCCTTTAAGACCTGTCTCTTTAAGTCCTGTCTCTTTAAGGCCTGTCTCTTTAAGACCCTTTAAGACCTGTCTCTTTAAGTCCTGTCTCTTTAAGACCCGTTAAGACCTGTCTCTTTAAGTCCTGTCTCTTTAAGACCCTTTAAGTCCTGTCTCTTTAAAGCCTGTCTCTTTAAGACCCTTTAAGACCTGTCTCTTTAAAGCCTGTCTCTTTAAGACCCTTTAAGACCTGTGTCTTTAAGTCCTGTCTCTTTAAGACCCTTTAAGTCCTGTCTCTTTAAGACCTGTCTCTTTAAGGCCTGTCTCTTTAAGACCCTTTAAGACCTGTCTCTTTAAGTCCTGTCTCTTTAAGACCCTTTAAGACCTGTCTCTTTAAGACCCTTTAAGACCTGTCTCTTTAAGTCCTGTCTCTTTAAGACCCTTTAAGACCTGTCTCTTTAAGACCCTTTAAGACCTGTCTCTTTAAGTCCTGTCTCTTTAAGACCTACCTCTTTAAGTCCTGTCTCTTTAAGACCCTTTAAGACCTGTCTCTTTAAGTCCTGTCTCTTTAAGACCCTTTAAGACATGTCTCTTTAAGTCCTGTCTCTTTAAGACCTGTCTCTTTAAGTCCTGTCTCTTTAAGACCCTTTAAGTCCTGTCTCTTTAAGACCTGTCTCTTTAAGACCCTTTAAGTCCTGTCTCTTTAAGACCTGTCTCCCCACCAGGGAGAACGTCCCGCGCTTGCAGATGCCAAAAAATAATATATATATACAGTATATATATATAATTTTTTGGCAGGTATGTCCAAAGTCCGGCAGATTCTAAAAATATAATGGAGAGAAAGTCAAGCAAACAGCAGCTAGCTCTGCTAGCTCAACAATCACATGTTTGCCGTCCGAACAAAACAGGAGGACATGCCTCATAACAGCTACGAGGTCGCTCAGCTCACAGCGACACTGAAACCTCTCAGAGACTTCATGACACAGCAGAAGACTAGTCAGTCACTTAAAGGAGCTGGACACGACCTCCTCTCTCTCTCTCTCTCTCTCTCTCTCTCTCTCTCTCTCTCTCTCTCTCTGAGGTGCGCAGCTCCTCCGGCGCAGCTCCGCTGTTGTGAAAGAGAAGGACCTCTTCATGAGCTGAGTGACACACTGTGGTTGGCAGACCTGGCCTCTAGTTGATCTTATCATCTCACACTGAACAAGAGCCTGCAAGGCAAAGAACAGGTACCAAACCTCACGCACACATGAACCTGTTCTGTGTGAAGCTTCGTCTCTTTGAGACACAACTACTTAAGCCTAGTTCATGCTTCTCCGTCAGGTCGACGCCGTCGTTGAGCATTCATAGTTCTGCGTCGAGGGCAGTGTTCCCTCTAAGCTGCGCGCTGTGCGCGGCCGCGCAGGCCAGTCGAAGTGGCCGCGCAATAGATTTTTCAGACCGCGCAAACGATTTTTTTTCAGGGGTTAAAAATCTTTTTTGCGCCAGTGTTTCTGAGATAGGAGTGAGCCATCTCTGCAATAGAAGATCTTTGATGTGACGTGTCGAGTCTTCTTGGCCAATCAGCGTCCCGTTTCTCGACATGCGCGCTCTGTACCTCTGCTAGCGCTCTGCCTCCGTTAGCACCCCCCACCCCCGCTGTCCTCCTCCGGGCGCCAGGAGTGAAGCTCGCCTATAGCGCCACATGAGCTCGGGCCGGCGCTGTTTAGGCTACTCTTGGCGGGCCCTGCTCCAGCAGTTATAGATACCACGGTGAAAAGAAAGGCAGAGCAGGTGCCCCATAGCCAGATAGGCCTATCTCCCTCAATGACATTCAAATGTTGTTTTGTAGCCTAGTTTGTTGCAAACCACTCCAGTTATTAAATTGTTTATATAGGCTACCTTTAGGAAAAATGACACCATGTCAATTTAATAGGCCTATAATTATTGTTAAGCACTGCATTAGCATTTTTCTTTCAATGAAGTTCCACTTAAATGTTGTACCTGCTGAGAAATGACTAAACACCTTTGATACTTTTATTTTGTATATATATCATTATCAGTCATAACCAGTGAACCAGTCATAACCTCCCCTTATTGAAGTTCAACAAAGATCGTTTAAGTTCAACTAAACTGACTTGGTAAAACACCGTCATTAAAATGTTCCCAAAGTCCAGCCATTATAAAGGATATTGAATAAATATCAACCTTGTATACATATTGATGCATTTGCTGTCATCTCTTTGAATCCCCTATGGCTAACGCAGGCTTGTGGTCATTTTCGGCAGGTCGCGTGGTTGCGAATTGCTCACAGTGCTGAAATGTGCGCTCAGAAAAAAAGAAGTTTGCTCAGTGCCGGAAAAAATTAGAGGGAACATTGGTCGAGGGTCCGCGTTGCTCTGCAATGAACCGCCATGCCGCCAGGGGGGTGTGCCTGTGTGGCTGTGTTTTGCGCGATTTCTCGCCATGAGTTTAATGTCATTTTGCAGTCTTTGTAGTCCCTTGAAGAAAAGTTATAAAGGTGGTCGTATTTCCTGACCTCCTCGATGATTCGTTCTTCTGTTTGGTCCATTGTTACTACCGGTCTACAAGAACTTTAAAAATGGCGGTGTAGGAAGACAAACCGGAAAGAGCAACCGCCGGAAATTACGTTCTGAGCGGACCAATCACAGCGTTGCGGTCCTCGTCAACGCGACGCGTAGTTAGGATTTTTTGGAGGTGCGCGTCAGGCTACGGCGTAGGGGTCTGCGTCGACACGTAAGCTACGGCGTAGGGGTCTGCGTCGACACGTAAGCTACGGCGTAGGGGTCTGCGTCGACGCGTAGCTACGGCGTAGGTACGCCGTCGACCTGACGGAGAAGCATGAATTAGGCTTAACGTCACCGCTGCTCTTCCCCCACGTCTGAAATCAAAGCAGCTTTTTTCAGAGGTCAACCTTTCTGCGAAAAAGAGTATATATGTGTCTGTCATCACATCAAATGACAGAACTCAGTAAGCGCTTCCAAGATCTTTCTGCCATTGAGAAAGAATTCAAGCTGTTCTCGACTCCCTTCCTGATGATGCAGAAGAAGTGAAGAGAGTCTGAACTGATGGAGATGCAGTGATGATTCTCTAAAGAAACAGCTTCAGTTTCTCTCCCTGCCGACTTCTACTGGAGCTTGGAAATGTGTATATATATATATATAAGCATAATTTACCTCTTTTGATTCATTTTGCAATATACCTCACCTGAGTGGCCCAGACATTTGTATATTTTTCTGTTTGTGGCCCTCGGTGAAAAAAGTTTGGACACCCCTGATATATATATATATATATATATATATATATATATATATATATATTAGTGCTGTCATATTAGCGCGTTATTAATGGCGTTAACGCAAACCAATTTTAACGCCGTCAATTTTATTAACGGCGTTAACGCATTTTCATTTTTCAAATTTTTTTCTCGCGAGCACCACGCCGGATGTAGAATGAATGAATGAATATATACTTTATTAATCCCCGAGGGGAAATTAGCTCAACCGGAAGCAAAACAATAGCACGCCGTTTGGGCTTGGAAGCTAGGCTAACGTTACGGTTTAAATGAATGAATGGTGAGCGCGATATCATATCTGTGTGTTCCTACGTGACTCTCACAGGAGGTCACAGCCTGTGGAGTCTGGAGGCTCCGCCCCCTGTGTGTTCCTACGTGACTCTCACAGGAGGTCACAGCCTGTGGAGTCTGGAGGCTCCGCCCCCTGTGTGTTCCTACGTGACTCTCACAGGAGCTCACAGTCTGTGGAGTCTGTGTGGAGCTGTGCCTTTCAGCCTGATTTGTCGATTCAGTTGTGAAACATTTGTGTGAAACAGGTGTGAAACTACCAATGAACACTCAGGACATCCCTAAGGACCCACCCACCCAGCTACACTGCAAAAAGACACTGGTTTTCAGTCAGATAGACATCACACTACCCACTGAAACCAGATAAAACCAGTGTCTTCTTGCAGTGCACTAAAACACAACACACCAGAGTACATAGTACACACATACATACAGAGTACATAGTACATAGTACACACATACATACAGAGTACATAGTACATAGTACATACATACAGAGTACATATGTTGTTCTTGTAAAAACGACACTAAAACATGTACATTGTGTAAACATAGTAAATAGTTAGTTATTCTATAGATCATATTGTGACTCAAATATATAGCAAATATTTTTATTTGAAAACAAAAAACGTTTGCAATATTAACTTTTCTGCTGCGTTGATTCATTTTGATCCGTCTGTTTCTCAACGACTCATAATTGACACTTTACTAGTTTTTGTGATAATATTTAGTGAGATCATGTGTGAGACGTGTCCTTCAGCTTCCAGCTTCTCTGAACGTGTTGCTGCACGTGAACGGGGACATTTTCAGAATATTCATTTTCATTTGCCATGTAAACAGCGTATTATGAATATAGTTATTTTAATATATATAATACAGGACTGATCCTGAGGAGATGTGATGTGCCAAAGTGCTGCTGGTCCATCAAAACGTTGAGCTGAGAAACACTTCAACAGATCGTCTGTAGAACATGAAGGACGAGTTTCTCCCCCCATCCCCAACGCTCCTAAAACACCCACAATCCTTTGCACACGATGGATTTCCTGTCTCCCTGTTAGAGTTTTAGTTATTTCACTTCAGGACGGACTTTAGAGAGAAATCCTCCATCATCAGATCCTCTGAGGAGAAATCAAAAGTTAGTTCTGACCTTCAGAGAGAGAGAGAGAGAGAGAGAGAGAGAGAGAGAGAGAGAGAGAGAGAGAGAGAGAGAGAGAGAGAGAGAGAGAGAGAGGGAGGGAGAGTAAATTATTCAGAGCTAACCAGAGCGGGCGATTGTTGGAGGAGAGGGAATAATATTTATTTAATATTTATTTAATATTTATTTTTGCTTCAGTCCAGTTTGAAGGAATCGTCTTTTACAGTCAGCAACGTAAACATGCTTCATTGTCCTGTGTGTGTGTGTGTGTGTGTGTGTGTGTGTGTGTGTGTGTGTGTGTGTGTGTGTGTGTGTGTGTGTGTGTGTGTGTGTGTGTGTGTGTGTGTGTGTGTGTGTGTAATGAAGAGGTCAACACCTTCTTCTATCTGTGCATTAATACCAGTTGATACAATTATATTCTCTTATTCTTCGCTTCCTCTTGTTTCTGCCTCACACACACACACACACACACACACACACACACACACACACACACACACACACACACACACACACACACACACACACACACAGGATTTATTTTTTGACCTCTGGAGTTTTGACACGTAATTGTTAGAAATCAACACTTTCAGTTTTCCCAGGAGCAGAAAATAAAGCAGAGTGAGACGTCGCTGTGAGACAAGCTGTGTTTGATTACGTTATTTAGAACGAGAGGTGTGTGTGTGTGTGTGTGTGTGTGTGTGTGTGTGTGTGTGTGTGTGTGTGTGTGTGTGTGTGTGTGTGTGTGAGAGAGAGAGAGAAAATACCCGCAGTCCATCTGGCCTGGTAAAGGTTATGGTGACAGGTGTAATATCTCCATGTAGGAGCTGTCATGTGAAGTGTGTTATGAGAGCTGCTGTGGCTTAACTATAGGTTAACATCACACACACACACACACACACACACACACACACACACACACACACACACACACACACACACACGAACTCGTGTGCTTTTATAAATCACTACTTTGTTGTTCTGATCATAACATCACATTAATACAGTGGTTCTCAAACTGTGGGACGCGTCCCTTTAGTGGGGCTTGGAGGTACTACAGGTGGGGCGCGTCCCTCTAGTGGGGTGTGGAGATACTACAGGTGGGGCGCGTCTCTCTAGTGGGGTGTGGAGATACTACAGGTGGGGCGCGTCTCTCTAGTGGGGCGTGGAGGTACTACAGGTGGGGCGCGTCTCACTAGTGGGGCGTGGAGGTACTACAGGTGGGGCGTGGAGGTACTACAGGTGGGGCGTAGAGGTACTACAGGTGGGGTGCGTCCTTCTAGTGGGGTGTGGAGATACTACAGGTGGGGCGCGTCTCTCTAGTGGGGTGTGGAGATACTACAGGTGGGGCGCATCCCTCTAGTGGGGCGTGGAGATACTACAGATGGGGCGTGGAGGTACTACAGGTGGGGCGCGTCTCTCTAGTGGGGCGTGGAGGTACTACAGATGGGGCGTGGAGGTACTACAGGTGGGGCGCGTCTCTCTAGTGGGGCGTGGAGGTACTACAGGTGGGGCACGTCTCTCTAGTGGGGCGTGGAGGTACTACAGGTGGGGCGCGTCCCTCTAGTAGAGCGCTGTCTTCATGCTAAGCTAGGCTAATTGCCTCCTGGTTCTAGCTGCATTGATTTATTTATTGACTGTCCAGGTCAGTGTTCATTAATCATATGTTCAAACTATTGAAATTACACAAAAACACACAAACGATAATATGTATTAATATATATTAGTTAATATATATTGATTATTATATATATATATATATATATATATATATATATATATATATATATATATATATATATATACAGTATATATATATATATATATATACTGTATATATATATATATATATATATATATATATATATATATATATATATATATATATATATATCAATATTATAGTTTAAAACGATGTCAGTTGATTTTTGCAGCAGTGTTCATATTATTGTGTCCAAAGGAGCGAGAGCTGATGCCCTCCTGCTGCAGGACGCTTGTTGTGATCATAACCCCCCCCCCCCCCCTCTCTCTCTCTCTCTCTCCCTCTCTCTCTCTCTCTCTCCCTCTCCGCTGTCTGTCTCTCGACATGCTGCAGGACTCTAGAAAAACGTACTCTAGAAAAAAGAGATGAAGATGAACCTTCATCATCATCATCGAGGAGATGTGTGAATAAAATATATGATGTCACTTTATTAACCCTCCCTCTCCCTCCCTCCCTCCCCCTCCCTCCCTCCCTCCCCCTCTCTCCCTCTCCCTCTCTCCAGGCGGTGGAGACCAACCTGGCCTCTAAAGACAGCCACTGGGTGTTTGTGAACGAGGTGAGGACCTTCAGGTCATGTGACACTCAGCTGTCAATCATACAGCTGTGATATTTCCCTCATTTCATTTCCTTCTTTAGTATTTGATGATTTTTAATAAGTGATTATTCAAAAAGGTGTTTCCTTGCTCCCGGCTCGCCTCCTTTGTCCTCATTCCTCAAAATGCATCCTAGTCCTTCAAGACCGAGCGAGGAAACAAGGAAACGAGGAGGCGAGGAAACAAGGAGGCGAGGAATGATGTTCCTGCTCGCTGCATCACAGCTGACGAGGCGCACACTGACTGTATGAAAAGCATGAAAAGATGAGTAAACAAAGCAGCTTCCTGTGTGGAAGTAAACAACAACAACAACAACAGACGGAGGAGGAAGTGATGCTGGAAGTGAAACAGGAGGAGGAAGTGATGCTGGAAGTGAAACAGGAGGAGGAAGTGATGCTGGAAGTGAAACAGGAGGAGGAGGAAGTGATGCTGGAAGTGAAACAGGAGGAGGAAGTGATGCTGGAAGTGAAACAGGAGGAGGAAGTGATGCTGGAAGTGAAACAGGAGGAGGAGGAAGTGATGCTGGAAGTGAAACAGGAGGAGGAGGAAGTGATGCTGGAAGTGAAACAGGAGGAGGAAGTGATGCTGGAAGTGAAACAGGAGGAGGAGGAAGTGATGCTGGAAGTGAAACAGGAGGAGGAAGTGATGCTGGAAGTGAAACAGGAGGAGGAGGAAGTGATCCTGGAAGTGAAACAGGAGGAGGAGGAAGTGATACTGGAAGTGAAACAGGAGGAGGAAGTGATGCTGGAAGTGAAACAGGAGGAGGAAGTGATGCTGGAAGTGAAACAGGAGGAGGAGGAAGTGATACTGGAAGTGAAACAGGAGGAGGAGGAAGTGATGCTGGAAGTGAAACAGGAGGAGGAAGTGATGCTGGAAGTGAAACAGGAGGAGGAAGTGATACTGGAAGTGAAACAGGAGGAGGAAGTGATTCTTCTTCTTTTGTCTGAGCTCATCTCTACTCCCTCAGCTTCCCGTGTATCAGCGTCTTCAGCCAATCAACAGAGTCGTCTGCTGGAGGCTGAATAGAAAAAGAAGAAATAAATCCTGCAGCTCGCTCCCTACGCACATTTCCTTTCCTCCTTTCCTCCGCCTCCTAATCCTTTAAGTCTCCTTTTGTTTCAGAGTGATCCTTTAACTAATCACTCTGAGCTTTTAATTACCAAACCTCCAGAGTCACTTTGGCTTCTTGGCAAGTTAAACGCGCTCGTGATCAAGTACCTCGTTAGTGACGGACGTGTTTCCTTCCTCCTCGTTTCCTTCTTCCTCGTTTCCTACTTCCTCGCCCTCCTTCCTTGCCTCCAACTCAACGTGTGGAGACATTTCCAGTGGAAGGACGAGATGGAAACTCAATTAAACTCAAATCTACGACCTTAATTATGAATTATTTTGTTTTGCCAAAAAATTATTAAAACGTCGTCATTCTGCAGAAAGAACGTTTCATGATGTTGAGACGAGAGGTCATGAAGGTCGTCTCCCGACCGTCAGGCAAAATATATTAAAATCCTCTTTAACAAATACAAACTGAATGATATTTTGAAATGAAATCATTTTAATCGACTAAATTAATCAACAATTAATAAAAGATAGGTAAGAACCAGCAACAAAACAGCTGGAAAAACAACAACTAGAATATGTTGCAATACATTTCTTTTGTGGACGTTTCCGTGTCCTTCAACGTTCAGAAAGGAGAGCTTCAGGAAGCGCTCCTTCACTTCCTGAGAGAACACGGGGTCCATGGAGCAGTGGTTGGACTTCATGTCGCCTTCAGGCTCAGAGAAGTAAACGTCTTCGTTTGTTGGATTCCACGACGTACGTGTACGACGAGCACAAGACGTGCTGCGTTTTGATCCAACAATGAAGAGTGAGAATTATGGGACTGAAGGCAAAATATGTTTTTACAAGTTTATGCTGCTGCCTCTCACTCTGGCAGTTGGCTCGCCAGAAGTTGTAAACTTCCAAAATGTTCCTAAACTTGAACAATGATTACATGAACACTGTGCTAGCTATCAAAACATGGCCAATTGGGCAAATAAACTCCAGACTTTTGTGAACGTTTCAAACGTTAAGTCATTTCTCTACGTTGAGTTATGGAGAGTCACTGTGGGCACAAAGATAAGTGTTTATGTTGCTCTCTTCACGCCGAAACCATGCAAGTCAATGGGACAATTTCTCGCAGTTTTTCGCACATTTTGGGAAAACGGACGATGGAATCTCTTAGAAAAGTCACAGCACACGATTCCCCAGCAGGACGCACGCGCTCATGTATGTTGACGCATGTGCTGGCAACGCCGCGCGAGGAGATACTCTGCAAAGTCTTGTGAGACTATGATTATTATTATTAAGCAGTAGAGGCATGCTTCCTCCTCCTCCTCCTCCTCCTCTGAGACTTCAGCAGCAGGTTGCCGTGTCAGAGCCCAGACAGGTAACACAGGTGTTCTCTGCTCCTGGCTGGCGGAGCGTTGAGGTGTCAGGTGTCATGTCGACAGGTGAGGCAGCAGAAGAAGAAGCTACTTCCTGTTTCTCCTCCATCCAGAGTGCAGAAAGACTTCTTTAGTTTCAGCTCGTGTGCTCACGCTTCAATGCCTGAGCTTTAAAACGCTGGAGGAACAGGTTTGATTTCCTTCACAATAAAAGCCTGCTATACTCGTCCTCTCTTCTGCATTAGTAGACTTGTTTTAATAAAGAATTCTTGCTTTATTAAAGAATAGTTGTTAACAAAGCTCGGCTAATTCAGTGATATCTAGATATATACAACTCTTCAAAATAAAAGTATCCTGATATTAAACCTAACTAAGTAGTTGTATTGTTTGTCCATCAAAGAGCAGTACTTTTATTTTGAAGGGAAAAGCAAGAACTAGTTCAGAAGGTTAAAGACACAAAGGCATGTATGGTATCAACAAAGAGTTGTTTCCTCACTTTCTATTGCTTGATTTTTCCACAATAATAATAACATAATAATACAATACTAATAAAGATACAAGCAGGATTCACAGTAAATACCCAGAAAGCTTTAATCAGACACGAAGCAGCTTTGAACTAAATACTAAACGTAGCTAATTAGCAATAAACACAAAGTACAGCTGAGGCTGATGGGAAGTCACTGCAGGTATTCAGCAATAAACCAACAAGTTAAGTCCAGTTCATCCCGAGGGGAGCGGGAATGTGGAATAACTCAAACGGAATCCATCCAACAGAGCTGGAGCTTTGTCAGTAAAACAAGGAGAACGAGTGTTGGAAGAGTTCTGAATCAATAGTGAGTCATCATGGACTCTGACATGTAGAACTGAGGAACTACTAATGTGTAACTGCCCTGTGTTAAATGCCCCCGTGGTGCATTCAAAGACCTGTCGACCAGGAAATTACCCCTTTCAAAGAAAACAAAAGAAAGCAGAGAAAAATACCTTTTTACAAACGTGTCTCACAAGCGTTCTTTTCCCGAGACGGAAAACTAAAAGCTCGTCAAACTGTTAACATGCAGAGGATCTGTCCTCAGAGAGGATCTGTCCTCACGGAGGATCTGTCCTCAGAGAGGATCTGTCCTCAGAGAGGATCTGTCCTCAGAGAGGATCTGTCCTCACGGAGGATCTGTCCTCAGAGAGGATCTGTCCTCACGGAGGATCTGTCCTCAGAGAGGATCTGTCCTCAGAGAGGATCTGTCCTCAGAGAGGATCTGTCCTCACGGAGGATCTGTCCTCAGAGAGGATCTGTCCTCACGGAGGATCTGTCCTCAGAGAGGATCTGTCCTCACGGAGGATCTGTCCTCACGGAGGATCTGTCCTCACGGAGGATCTGTCCTCAGAGAGGATCTGTCCTCAGAGAGGATCTGTCCTCACGGAGGATCTGTCCTCAGAGAGGATCTGTCCTCACGGAGGATCTGTCCTCACAGAGGATCTGTCCTCAGAGAGGATCTGTCCTCACAGAGGATCTGTCCTCACAGAGGATCTGTCCTCAGAGAGGATCTGTCCTCACGGAGGATCTGTCTTCACGGAGGATCTGTCTTCACGGAGGATCTGTCCTCAGAGAGGATCTGTCCTCACGGAGGATCTGTCCTCACGGAGGATCTGTCCTCACGGAGGATCTGTCCTCACAGAGGATCTGTCCTCAGAGAGGATCTGTCCTCAGAGAGGATCTGTCCTCAGAGAGGATCTGTCCTCACGGAGGATCTGTCCTCACGGAGGATCTGTCCTCACGGAGGATCTGTCCTCACAGAGGATCTGTCCTCAGAGAGGATCTGTCCTCACGGAGGATCTGTCCTCAGAGAGGATCTGTCCTTACGGAGGATCTGTCCTCACAGCATCTCTTGTGTTAGCTTTCTGTTAGCATCTCTTGTGTTAGCTTTCTGTTAGCATCTCTTGTGTTAGCTTCCTGTTAGCATCTCTTGTGTTAGCTTTCTGTTAGCATCTCTTGTGTTAACAGGTCGGTTTTGACCCATGTCTTAAATCAGCTGTAAAATACACTAAAAACAATTATCTATCTCCAATGTGTTTCTCATCTCTTGGTGACCTTGTTAGGCTTCCTTATCCATGAACATATTGTTTATGTTTTAATATTTTTGGTGTGGGCCTCTGGGCCTTTTCTTTGTCAGGATACCTCCATTTCAATTAAAGAAATGGTAAAATGAACCTCAAGAGAATCATATAAATGAATAAATAAAAGGTTGTTGTGTTACCTGACTATTACTGAGGGGTATTAGAACACAGCTCTTAAACACATTTGTATTATTTATGTTTTCATTTTAATATTATTAACTATAGTAACATCTATAGTGTTACGGGTCAATTTCGACAAATATATATATATTTACTTCAAGAAAAAGGCTAAAAAGTTTTTCAGCAATATAACTTTAATACAAACACAAAATGAAAAGCAGAACAAGTCATAACACAACATATATATTTGCAAGGTCAAACAAACAAGCAAATCTTATTTTCATAACTCAAAACGACCCTAACAACACAAAGGTCATCATTTCAACCAGAGCATTTAATAATTTATGTTTTTGTTTTATTTTGTTGAAATAGAGTTTCCTGGCAAAGTCAAAAAGCCTTGATGCAATAAACACATTGTGTGGTTCTTTTATGGATTTAAAACCTAAAACGGGTCGGTGCCGACCACAAGGGGAAGGTTGAATGAGCCGCAGGTTGATATTATATTGCTCTTTATATATTTTGCTGGTGATCTTAATCACACTTTGAGATTTGTTGCACGATGTATTGTGAATTAAATTCTAAACAGCTTCGTCCATCACGTTTTCAACATAATTACGATCGTTTCTGACGTTTCACCAATATTTAATGTTCCCCGTCGATTGGATCAAACAACACTTTGACTTTAGGTGAATTTAATACAAAATAAATAATTTAAAATAATACAAAAATAACAAAAGACAAACCCCTCCACATGACTTCCATCATCTGGAGCCTCGTTGCTTCTGAATGAACCTGGAGCTCATCTTTACTGACAGCATTACGTGTTCCTGAAGGTTACATTGCTCTCTCAGAAAATAACCTCCGTCCAGAGCTCTTAACTGATTCCTCCGCCCGCATCCCGTCTATAATATACATATATAAATATATATATACACATACTACTCTTCTCCGGAGCGGAGCAGGCTGAACACTGATTGTCTCGTTGAGTCTCTAAAACCCGGCAGAACATGAAATGAAAAAGCGTCTTCAGAGTTTCATGGAGTCAAACGAGTCCGACGAGTCAGAGTTCAGTCTCTAAACACGCGACCGTTCCACAAAGTTCACATCGAGTCCATCCAGTTTCAGCTTCATATACTGTAATATAAACTCTTATTTTGATCAATAACTAACAAACGGTCCATCTGTTAGTGATGTCCTCTCCATAATGTCCCTCCTATATGACTATAAATGACCTTTAACCTCTGAGGTCACTCATCATTTTGCTCTTCAGCGGACAGGAAGCTGCATCTGGTTTATTAGATAAACCATGTCATGACGTTATGATCAGAAACATTAAAATATTGATCTGCAGCTGCAGACAGATCATATTTCTAGAGACGATAACAAAAACACTTTTAGATTAAAAAACCTCCGTCAGCGTCCCATAATGTGTTAGTGTTGTATTCCCATTAGAGAAGGAGGTCTTTACTGGGACTGAGCGGCTCCCATAACGTCTGAACTGGCACCAACGCAGCTTCTAGAGTGGCGTCAATGATCCTTCCCACTTTTAAAGGTGTCCTTGAACACGTCAGAAATAAATCTCACATTGAAGCGCCGTCGACTCCATCGTCTGAATATCGTGGTCGGCACTGCTGCTTTGCATTGTGGGACATTACCCCTCTTGTAACATTTCTTTGGTGAAATGAAGTGAAACTCCTCACAGACGGACTCTTAACGTCTCGACAGCAATTACCGCTGCAGGCTTGACTCTGAGCCGTTAACCTGGACAGGAAGTCCTGCTGCATCCTTTTTGTTCTTTATTCTATTTTAATTGGCCAGCAGAAAAACAAAATACAAGAAAAAAGTGTTTCTTCAAGCGGCAGGAAACAAACGGAGTCGTGGACGGTAATCACGTCGTGTTAATAATGAAGCTCACATTGTTCACAGATTGTGTTTATGCTTCAGAGATGAATTGAGGTTATCTATAATTACACCTCAGGAAATAATTGGGTTTCTGAGCGACAAATTAATTAAACGTGTTCATCAGTGAAGGAAACTTCTTCCAGTCCGTCTTGTTAGTTTGTTTGTTGAGGAAGTTCAGTTCATCAGGAACAAAGTAAAGAAACATTTAAACACTTCAGTCTTTAGAAAAGACTTTAATGTGAACAAGAATACAATAACTATTACTGCTTCATGTGTTAAAGCTGCATTCTCTCTC
>JBAMJR010000122.1:797500-802500 GCA_038501785.1 Myoxocephalus aenaeus | reverse complement strand
GAAAAAACAAACAGGTTTCTAGTCCAAACAGAGGATGTATCTGATCTCTTCATCTGACACCAAGCGGAGGACCGTCTGTTCATGCTTTCAATCTGACAGACAAACTAAACTTTGTATTTTGACCTTCGTCTCCTGGAGTCTTTATGTTTGATCTCGTCTCTCGTGACCTTCGTCTCCTGGAGTCTTTATGTTTGATCTCGTCTCTCGTGACCTTCGTCTCCTGGAGTCTTTATGTTTGATCTCGTCTCTCGTGACCTTCGTCTCCTGGAGTCTTTATGTTTGACTGCGTCTCTCGTGACCTTCGTCTCCTCCCTGACGAGCCGCTCTGTCAGCGTTTAGGCGCTCTGACAGCAGACCTCAGATCAGCTGATATTTCTTCGTTGTCAGGAGACGGATGGAGCGCTGGAAGCGCCGCTGACTCTGCAGCGAGCCGCTCGCAAACACAAACCAACATTATCCGACGTCGTCTCCCTCCAGTCGGCGATGACACGCGACCTTTAGCGGCTGACGGACGGAGGCGTCTCCTGCGCCACGGGAGGCAGGAGGCAGGAATCAGACGGCGCTGATCATGACTTCATGAAGCTGAACATTAACTAATGAGCTTCTTCTCTTTGCTGGGCCAATCAGCTCTCTGATCCGGAGACAGCAGGGCGTTTCCCATCATGCATTGTGTCAAGTAGTCAGTGGAGCCCCCCCCTTCTTAACCTCTTCCCTCTTCTCTCCGTCTGTCTCTCGGCTACTTCAATAAGAGAACCTCTTTACAAGATGAAACACAGCTTCATAATAAAGTAGCTGCTCATTTCCACTGAATGCGTCACGGCCGACCGAAACGTTTTGTGACGAGCTCGTTACGTCTTTAGGCCCAAGTCATGCAGCACATGCGGAAGCTGCTGAACATTTCAATACCCAGCATGCCTGAATCTGACACTGTTTTGGCATAAAATAAGTAAGCTGTTGTTAAGGCCCTGAACCATACAGTTTGAAAAGCTCGGGGACCATATCATGCTGGATGTTCATAGTTATGATCAAAATATGGTATAAAAGTGACCTCTTTTTTTAAAACTTTTTTTTCGCAACAAAATTCCGAAATAAATCGTATAAAATAACACAAGTATTAGAACTCATTTGGGGTTCATACGACTACTTGAACATGGGGAACAAGAGGTACAGAAGGCCTTTAGCCCCCATTTTGGGGGCTCTGGGGCTCAAACCCCAAATACACTCTGAGAGTAGGAGATGGAGAGAGGAAGTGTATTAGTTTATGAACGTGTCCAGGTGAGCCTCATGATAAAGAGTCCTGGTGAGCCTCATGATAACGAGTCCTGGTGAGCCTCGTGATAACGAGTCCAGGTGAGCCTCGTGATAACGAGTCCTGGTGAGCCTCGTGATAACGAGTCCTGGTGAGCCTCGTGATAACGAGTCCAGGTGAGCCTCATGATAACGAGTCCTGGTGAGCCTCATGATAACGAGTCCAGGTGAGCCTCATGATAACGAGTCCTGGTGAGCCTCATGATAACGAGTCCTGGTGAGCCTCATGATAGTGAGTCCTGGTGAGCCTCGTGATAACGAGTCCAGGTGAGCCTCATGATAGTGAGTCCTGGTGAGCCTCGTGATAACGAGTCCTGGTGAGCCTCATGATAGTGAGTCCTGGTGAGCCTCATGATAGTGAGTCCTGGTGAGCCTCATGATAACGAGTCCTGGTGAGCCTCATGATAACGAGTCCAGGTGAGCCTCATGATAATGAGTCCTGGTGAGCCTCATGATAACGAGTCCAGGTGAGCCTCATGATAACGAGTCCAGGTGAGCCTCATGATAACGAGTCCTGGTGAGCCTCATGATAGTGAGTCCAGGTGAGCCTCATGATAGTGAGTCCAGGTGAGCCTCGTGATAACGAGTCCAGGTGAGCCTCGTGATAACGAGTACTGGTGAGCCTCGTGATAACGAGTCCAGGTGAGCCTCGTGATAACGAGTCCAGGTGAGCCTCATGATAACGAGTCCAGGTGAGCCTCGTGATAACGAGTCCAGGTGAGCCTCGTGATAACGAGTCCTGGTGAGCCTCATGATAACGAGTCCAGGTGAGCCTCATGATAACGAGTCCAGGTGAGCCTCATGATAGTGAGTCCTGGTGAGCCTCATGATAACGAGTCCAGGTGAGCCTCGTGATAACGAGTCCAGGTGAGCCTCATGATAACGAGTCCAGGTGAGCCTCGTGATAACGAGTCCAGGTGAGCCTCGTGATAACGAGTCCTGGTGAGCCTCATGATAACGAGTCCAGGTGAGCCTCATGATAACGAGTCCAGGTGAGCCTCATGATAGTGAGTCCTGGTGAGCCTCATGATAACGAGTCCAGGTGAGCCTCGTGATAACGAGTCCAGGTGAGCCTCGTGATAACGAGTCCAGGTGAGCCTCGTGATAACGAGTCCAGGTGAGCCTCGTGATAACGAGTCCAGGTGAGCCTCGTGATAACGAGTACTGGTGAGCCTCGTGATAACGAGTCCAGGTGAGCCTCATGATAACGAGTCCAGGTGAGCCTTGTGATAACGAGTCCAGGTGAGCCTCGTGATAACGAGTCCAGGTGAGCCTCGTGATAACGAGTCCTGGTGAGCCTCATGATAACGAGTCCAGGTGAGCCTCATGATAACGAGTCCAGGTGAGCCTCATGATAGTGAGTCCTGGTGAGCCTCATGATAACGAGTCCAGGTGAGCCTCGTGATAACGAGTCCTGGTGAGCCTCATGATAGTGAGTCCAGGTGAGCCTCATGATAACGAGTCCTGGTGAGCCTCCATGACTCTTCTCTCCTCAGGGGAACATCTCGGGTCTGACGGGCACGATGGACTTCAAGGACGGCGGCTCCAACTCTCACGTGCAGTTCGAGATCCTCGGCTCCAGCTTCAGCGAGACCTTCGGCAAGGACATCAAGCGGGTGAGTTCACGGCGTTTCACCGTAAAACCGGCGAGCTGGAAGGAGGCGGGGCTGACGGCCGACAGGCCTGCAGAGCTAACGCCGTTATTCAGGCTGAAATGTGTCTCTATGGGGCCTGAAACTATCACAAGTTAAGGGGAGAAAGTACAGGAAGTACAGGAAGGTATTCACTCCATGAATCAGAAAATAGAGTCAATATTCTTTTTCTCCATGTTTTTATTGATACATGATTATAACTCAGGCTCTGAATGCGTTGTGAACAAACCCCTCTGCATAAACCCTCAGTTCATCACTGACATTGAGAGGAGGATTTATCGTTTTACAAGTTGTAGGACATTATGTAACGGTAACGTTAGGTGAATTTAGCAGAAATCTACAGATCAAACAGACAAAGTATAAAATAAATGTGTTCATAAAGAAGACGAGTTATGGAAGAAAACCAGACAAAACTCTCTAAATCTGTTAATTCTTAAATCCTAAAACATGATCCTAACATGTGACTAATCTCTGCAGAGACTTAATTCCACTGAAAGCAGAACAGAATATGTATCTGAATGTATTATTCACACAAATGATCATACTCTGCTTTTTCAAAAGGCACAAATTACCGTTAACGACCCTAAATTACCTCAGGGATTAGTAATGCCGTCTCCACCCTCTCTAATGGACTCATCTCTAATGGACTCATCTCTAATGGATTCATCTCTAATGGATTCATCTCTAATGGAATCATCTCTAATATCTATGATGGACTCATCTCTAATGGATTCATCTCTTATGGATTCATCTCTTATGGATTCATCTCTAATGGACTCATCTCTAATGGATTCATATTGTATGGACTCATCTCTAATGGATTCATGTCTAATGGATTCATATTGTATGGACTCATCTCTAATGGATTCATGTCTAATGGATTCATATTGTATGGACTCATCTCTAATGGATTCATGTCTAATGGATTCATATTGTATGGACTCATCTCTAATGGATTCATATTGTATGGACTCATCTCTAATGGACTCATCTCTAATGGATTCATATTGTATGGACTCATCTCTAATGGACTCATCTCTAATGGATTCATATTGTATGGATTCATCTCTAATGGACCCAGAGTAGTTGTAGAGATTATCTCGCTGCCGTCCTCGTCCTCCGGTCTGATTCAAAACAGGAGAATCGTCTCTCTCTCTCTGAGTCTTCTGACTCGTTCCGCCGCCAGAAGAAATAAAGAAATAAGAGGTTTTTATTTTGTCGTGAGAGGCAACAGATTGCTGCGAAGAGACATGAAGTCAATGAGATGAGAAAAGCGAGGACAGATAGAACAACACGGGCGGGTGTCTGGAGGACCAGAGCGCCACGGCGCTTCAGAGGAAACCACATTTCAATCTCCATCAGGTGATCTGGTCATGTCGCTTTGAGAGAGAGGAGAGAGAGGAGAGAGAGGAGAGGAGAGAGGTTCTGATAACGCCGACAAGGGGCGTGAATGTGTGTGTGTGTGTGTGTGTGTGTGTGTGTGTGTGTGTGTGTGTGTCTGATGCCGGGCAGGCGACATCATCACAGACTTGGTAACAGCGTTTCTCTCAGACGTCAGACCGCCTGCAGGAACAAGTCCGAGTGAGATGAAGTCGCGCTGTTTGACTTTCAGAATTCCAGGTTTCATGATTCCTCGTGGATTGTTTTCATGAAGCTCAAACATGAAAGAACAAGAAAGAACAACAAGAAAGAACATGAAGAAACAACGTCAGGTGTCATCTCACTGCAGCCGTATGAGGATTTATATATACTTCTATACAACCAGAGAAGTCACCCCCTGGTGGTCAGGAGAGAGAATGCAGCTTTAACACATGAAGCATAGACTTCTATACAACCAGAGGAGTCGCCCACTGGTGGTCAGGAGAGAGAATGCAGCTTTAACACATGAAGCATAGACTTCTATACAACCAGAGGAGTCACCCCCTGGTGGTCAGGAGAGAGAATGCAGCTTTAACACATGAAGCATAGACTTCTATACAACCAGAGTAGATTCAGCAGGTCGTCTCCTCTGATCTGAGGTCAGCTCAGTAAAATATAATC
>JBAMJR010000122.1:785000-792500 GCA_038501785.1 Myoxocephalus aenaeus | reverse complement strand
GTAGATGAAGGTATAGGAAGGCAGAGGAAGGAAGATATAGGAAGGTAGAGGAAGGAAGGTAAATGAAGTTGGAGGACGGAAGGTAGAGTAAGGTATAGGAAGGAAGGTATAACAAGATAGAGGAAGGTATATGAAGGAAGGTAGAGGAAAGTATAGGAAGACAGAGGAAGGTAGAGGAAGGTAGGTAGAGGAAGATAGAGGAAGGTAGAGGAAGGAAGGTAGAAGAATGTAGAGGAAGATATAGGAAGGTAGAGGAAGGAAGATAGAGGAAGGTAGAGGAAGGAAGGTAAATGAAGTTGGAGGACGGAAGGTAGAGTAAGGTATATGAAGGAAGGTAGAGGAAAGTATAGGAAGACAGAGGAAGGTAGAGGAAGGTAGGTAGAGGAAGATAGAGGAAGGTAGAGGAAGGAAGGTAGAGGACGGTAAAGGAAGGCAGGTAGAGTAAGATAGAGGAAGGTAGACAAAGGTAGAGGAAGGTATAGGAAGGCGGAGGAATTAAGGTAGTGGAAGGAAGTTAGAGGAAAGTAAAGAAAGGAAGGTAGAGGAATGTAGAGGAAGGTGGAGCCTCCATTTTCTTATAATCTTGTATTATATATATATATATATATATATATATATATATATATATATATACACATTTATTTTCTTCATAAAAGCCCCAAGAACCTTTGCCTGTCTTTGTCTCTGACCCGTTAGAACAATAATATTATAAAAATGTAACCGTTGAACCACAGAGAATGTGCAGATGATGACGACTATTTCCTGAGCTACATTCTTGACATCATAATAAATAATCTCCATTATTGACATCATTATAATTAAACTACATTCTTAACATCATTATAAGTATACTACATTCTTGACATCATAACAATTAAAGCTCTTCTAACTGTTAATGTAATATCAGCTTATGATGCATGATTGCTCCAAGGATTCATTTATATATTATCTGAACGTCTCAGCATGAATAACACACTCGTTATGAAGCACATTTGCTGATTGAACACATAATTCAATGCAACGGGCTGGAAGTACACTGTTAAAGAGCCACGTTAAGGAGCCATGGTAAGGAGACACGTTAAGGAAACACGTTAAGGAGACACCTTAAGGAGACACCTTAAGAATCCTCAGCTCCACTCGTCTCCTTCATCCTGTCTGTGCTGTTTGATTGAAGCTGCAATTTGTTGAGTGAAGTGATTCTGTTGGTTTCTCCTGAGGCTTTAATGTTCTCTGACACCTCCACCTCCCTCTTTCTGCAGGAGGACCCCTTCGTGATGGTGGCGGAGAACATCCTCGGGCAGCCCAAGAGGTACAAAGGCTTCTCCATCGACGTCCTGGACGCTCTCGCCAAAATCCTGGGCTTCAAATATGAGATCTACCAGGTGAGACCGACTGACGTGTGCCGGTTTAGTTCACGTTTAGTTCAGGGTTGGTTCAGGTTCATCAAACGTCTCATTCACACACAAAACAACTACAAAGATACACAAAACAACTACAGAGTTTTACAATGACAAAACAACAAAGATACAAACAACAATTATAAATAGACACACAATGACAACCAAACACCTGCAGAGACACACGGACCAACAGCTATGAAACACTATGGACACAAAGTCTTCCAGGAGACTCGTCACTGGGGGTCGTAGCTGCAGTCATATTGTAAGAACCTGCTTTCTGAGCCAGAGCTCATGATAATAAACCACATATTGCACAGACGCTTGAGTGTTTGATGAATAATGAATGCTTTCACTGTATCTGCTCATGAGGTGGAGCTTTGCTTCAGCTTGTTGCTTCTAAATGAACTCAATGTGAATCTTCCCTCCAGGTGGCCGACAGTAAATATGGATCTCAGCTCCCCAACGGCTCGTGGAACGGCATGATTGGTGACCTCATCAACAAGGTACAGCTGTGACTCACTGTGAGAGCCAATGAGCTTCAGCTGAAGAGATGGCGGGTCATAAGGTTCACTGGAAACTGTTTAACCTTCCTCTTGTGTTAGCTTTCTGTTAGCATTTATTGTGTTAGCTTCCTGTTAGCATCTCTTGTGTTAGTTTTCTGTTAGCATCTCTTGTGTTAGCTTTCTGTTAGCATCTCTTCTGTTAGCTTTCTGTTAGCATCTCTTATGTTAACGGGTCGGTTTTGACCCATGTCTTAAAATACACTAAAACAATTATCTATCATCCAATGTGTTTCTCATCTCTTGGTGACCTTGTTAGGCTTCCTTATCCATGAACATATTGTTTATGTTTTAATATTTTTGGTGTGGGCCTCTGGGCCTTTTCTTTGTCAGGATGCCTCCATTTCAATTAAAGAAATGGTAAAATGAACCTCAAGAGAATCATATGAATACATACAAGATTGTTGTGTTACCTGACTATTACTGAGGGATATTAGAACACCTCTCTTAAATACATTTGTTTTATTTATTTTTTAATTTTAATATTATTAACTATAGTAATATCTATGGTGTTACGGGTCAATTTCAACCCATATATATATATATATATATATATATTTACTTCAAGAAAAAGGCAATAGAACATTAATACAAACACAAAATGAAAAGCAGAACAAGTCATAACACAACATATATATTTGCAAGGTCAAACAAACAACAATCAATCAAGCAAATCTTATTTTTATAACTGGTTCAAACCGACCCTAACAACACAAAGGTCATCATTTCAACCAGAGCATTTTATAATTTAGTGAAATTCTTTTTTATTTTTTTATTTAGTTGAAATACAGGTTCCTGACAAAAAGCCTTGATGCAATAAACACATCTATGTGGTTCTTTTATGCATTTAAAACCTAAAACGGGTCGGTGCCGACACGAACACAAGAGGAAGGTTAAGCTCAAACGTATACTTGTCACTGATTGACCGAACGCCACCCGCCTGCCTCTCCCTCCTCCTTCCAGAAAGCCGACCTGGCGGTGTCGGCCATCACCATCACGCCGGAGCGGGAGAACGTGGTGGACTTCAGCAAGCGCTACCTGGACTACAGCGTGGGCATCCTGCTGCGGAAGCCCGAAGAGAAGATCAACATCTTCTCCCTGTTCGCGCCCTTCGACCTCGCCGTCTGGGCCTGCATCGCCGCCGCCATCCCCGTGGTGGGCGTGCTCATCTTCCTGCTCAACCGGCTGCAGGCGCTGCGCTCCTCTGCCGCCCAGAACGGAGCGCCGGGCCAGCCCCCCAACGGCGGCGCCGGGTCGGGCTCCCTGAACAGCGCCGTCTGGATCGTCTACGGAGCGTTCGTCCATCAAGGTGAGCGGGAAAGACGCTCGTGGCGGGAAATAATGTGCATATGTTTTCTCCTTGCATTGCTGAAGATAACATGAGTATATATATATATACATATATATATATATATATATATACATAGGAGATTACAATTATGCCGATAGCAAAAACGTGTCTGGACACCAACTCTTTGCGTCATCATTTTGTCCCTTTAGCCACGTTACCCGTCCCAGATACGTCGTTTTCGTACCCGGCTAGCCGGCCGGCCGTTGGCTGGTTTATTGCAGCGACATGAACCCCAAATAAATATATTCTGCTGTGATTCATTTGCAATAAACAAATCAAAAATATGCTGAAATAACTCAGGATGCCGATTTGCGTCATACAAGCAAAACACTTTTAAAAAGCGTATTTTCCGAATGGAGTTTAGCTCGATCGGTGCTAACGATGCTATCGTTGTAACTGCTCCTTCATCGCCAAAAATACGGCAACGATGTTCTTGTTTACAAACATGCATTCATTCAGAAAATATTTCACCTGGTCTCTGTAGAAATATGTGTGTGTGTGTATATAATTCATCTTAGACCTCTGGGGGACAATCACAAATATTATTTCTCGAGCAGAATCTCCAACTTTTCTGTCTTTGCATCAACTTATACAATGACTTTTGTATAAAGTATTTTTGTATGAACTTTTACCTGCTCACGACTTCTCAGGCTCGGCTGCAGTCAAATTTAAAGAAGATTACGTCATAAATCAATCAAGTTGAATGGACTCTGCATCGTGGACGTGAGCGTTGAAGACACATCCGTGTGAATCTCTGCGTCGTTTAACTTTGGTGAACTTTGACCGGCCTCAAAGCAAACGGAGCTGAAGTTGCTCTGATAGACGCTTTAGCGCGAGCAGCGCGGCGGTATCGGAGCTTCACGCGTCCTGAGGTATCTGAATATCCGGAACGTTCTCACGGTGCAGCGGCTCAGTGTTTCGTCTGAAACCAATCGGGGCCGATCACAGCGAGAGGAAGATTATCTGCCTCGTAAAGACGGATTTCAATTTGATTTACAGACGGGGGTTTAATTTGGAGCCGTTACACGGATTACACGCCAACAGAAGAGGGAAACAATAATCACGGGAGGATTTGTAGCGTCTGAAATATTTAGCAGAGAAGCAGAAACAAGGACATCAAACTTGAAAAGTGCTTAAATGAATTAGAGGGAGGCTTATGCTGCTCAGAGCTCCAGGAAACCGAGCGGTAATAAACGCTGGTTCCTTTTCAAGCAGCTTCTTTGTGTGAGAATGTTGCTTTTTTTAGGAGACGGGGCTACTTTGTTGCTGTGAAAAGTGTTGCAACACAAACACGGGAAGACGTTTCAGGATTAAACTAAAGCTGACGTGATGGATTATCTCACAACGTACCCCGACCCCATTGGTCCAGTTCTCCACGTCTTCAAAATGTCTTCAGAACGTCTTCAAAATGTCTTCAAAATGTCTTCAAAAAGCCTTCAGAACGTCTTCAAAATGTCTTTAAATGTCAACAATTTGCTAGAAAAAACGTGAAAGGCTTTTATTCTTTTCCAAAATAATCTCAGTTACTGAATATGTCCAAAGAAAAGCCCAAAAAGTCTTCGTTTCCCAAAACTTCTTCCCCGCTTTTACCCAAAAAAAGTCCTCTGACTATCTGTCTGACCTCCAAAGCGTCCTCCTGCAGAAGCGCTCAGTCGCCAGCTGACGAAGATCGATGTGAAATGCTCTTTCAGAAATATCCCCAAACTGTCCTCACTTCAAAGAAATGCCATTAGTTTCCCAAAGTGGGCTCCTTTTTTAAACATGAACCTGAAGGTCAACGTCCTCTGAAAGGTAGAAGAACAAGAACACACACACAGTGAAACACGTGTGTGTGTTGGATCCACACACTCCATTATGAACACACGCAGAGGCACCCAGCTGCATCTATTATGGTCTGGCTGGTTGCCTGGGAAACCTTTTAGCGCTAACGGGTTGTGCAGCCTCGTTTCTGTTTTTCCAAACGACCAGAAACAAAGGTCCTCGCTCAGGTGATAGTCCACTCTTGGTAATGTAGGACTGTGTGTGTGTGTGTGTGTGTGTGTGTGTGTGTGTGTGTGTGTGTGTGTGTGTGTGTGTGTGTGTGTGTGTGTGTGCAGGTGGAGAAGGCGCGGTGGGCTCCGTGGCCCTGAGGATCGTGATGGGCAGCTGGTGGCTCTTCACGCTCATCGTGTGCTCGTCCTACACCGCCAACCTGGCCGCGTATCTCACCGTGTCACGCATGGACCACGCTATACGGTGAGACACACACACACACACACACACACACACACACACACACACAGTTTAAGAGGATTGAATTAGTTGTATTCACATCAACGTGAACACTTCTGTGGGTTCTGTATTGTTTTAAGTGGACTTCAGCAGAACGTCTTTACAGACTATGTGGAGACCCTAGAGCTCATATCTGGAGTTCTGCTTGTCATCGGTCCCTGGTCTGGATCCCAGAACTATTGTCCTTGGCCTCTAATCAACCAGGAAGTCCTTGCCTTGCAAAACAATCAAAGTACTTTTTCATGCTTTTTAACATAATTCGAAAATATTCAGGAACATAATCCATAAATATGAGCAAGATGTGTCGAAAATGACCCAGAGAGAGAGCTCCCCAAGTTTTGGAAAAAAAATCATACCGTTAGCAAGATGCTACCCATGATTAGCGCACCTTTCTAGATAGATTACGACCTAGGACTGAGTGCGCCGATACTTTCAAATAGACTGTGGAGCAAACACCCGCCGGGACATTGTCTTCTGTCTAAAAAATTGTTTTTGCCAGCTCAAAATCTGAAATATGACATACTTTTTGTTGAAAACGCCTCGCGTGCGCCAGGTTCCGCTCTAACAGGAAGTTGTGGTTGGAGGTGCGTTCGAGGTCCAGGAAGAAAGTTAGGGCATTTCTTGTGGGATCAATTTGTTTTTTTTCTCACAAAATGTGTTACTTGAGTGATTTTGAGTGTTTAAAAGGGCCGGCAGTCTCATCTGGATGCTTTAGATCGCTCCCAGAGGCTCGTACGATTCAAATGATACAGCTTTGACTCAATTCAGACCTAGTATGGGGGAGATATGATACATTTTGTAATGAGTTATGATCCATAAGGAAAACATATTTTTTTTATGACTTTGTCTTAACCATATACACATACTCTCACAAGGGTTACTGTATTATATCCCTTTAAATGATTCAAATAGCCCTTTTGGTTGAGGAGCTAGACCTGTTTTATTATGACTATGACCACTTTTTCATTTTCAGAAAAAGGCTTTTAAGGGACCATAATAAAGTACATCTCATCTTATTATATCTGGTCATAAATGGGCACAGCAATAAACTCCTAACATGTTAAATAGTGCAGTCATGTTGCGTGGAACGTTAATTTAATCTATACATGGTTCTGGGCTAGAAACTCAGATTTATAACAGGTTGAAAACAACATATTTACTATTGTTCGCCCTGTGATTCATTACATTGTGCTGCATATATATGTATATGTATGTTTTATATATATATCTACAGACTCTGGTATTGTAGCCCGTCGTGTCTTTAAATGTGTCTTCCGGAGCAGGAGAGGAAAACATTCCTCTCAGGATCGAACACGCGACCAAATGCTCGACTTACTCCACAGAAAATGCGTCGCTCCGGAACGTCGTCTTTTTGCCAATTTGTTTTTGCGTATGAATAAATGATGTTATCTCTCTTTCCCATCTCAAGGTACACAACGCTCACCTCCATCTCTATTTGTGTTATACATCCTCTGAGAATCAAATCCCAGCTGACATTCCAGCGTTAGAGTGAAGGGGATTCGTTCTAGAGCGCGCCGACTGGAGCTGAGCTCAGAGGCTTTAGTCCCAGATGCTGAAGAGCTCATTCACATCGCATGTCGTGCAGCACAGGGTCCTGGACCCGGTCCTGGTCCTGGTCCTGGTCTCTGTCCTGGACCCGGTCCTGGTCTCTGTCCTGGTCTCTGTCCTGGACCCGGTGTGTGTGTGTGTGTGTGTGTGTGTGTGAGTGTGTGTGTGTGTGTGTGTGTGTGAAGGGCTGCACTCAGACACACTTTCGGCTCCGTTTTTGTGCGACTTGCAGCTTTTGGAACTCGAGTGTTTTTTTCTTTCAGTTCATTTTGAAAACAACGTTATTTTCTCTCAAGTGGTTGAAAATAACAGCAAAACTAAAAAAAGAATAAAAATGAAATACCTCGTC
>JBAMJR010000122.1:715000-780000 GCA_038501785.1 Myoxocephalus aenaeus | reverse complement strand
TCATCTAGATATTAACCATGATTTCATCTCATTTCATCTAGATAATAACCATGATTTCATCTAGATAATAACCATGATTTCATCTAGATATTAACCATGATTTCATCTCATTTCATCTAGATAATAACCATGATTTCATCTAGATAATAACCTTGATTTCATCTAGATATTAACCATGATTTCATCTAGATATTAACAATGATTTCATCTCAGATGTTAACGTCGATTTCATGTAGATATTAACCATGATTTCATCTCATTTCATCAAGGTATTAACGGTGATATTAACAATGATTTCATCACAGATATTAACGATGATTTCATCTCATTTGATCTAGGTATTAACGGAGATATTAACAATGATTTCATCACAGATATTAACGATGATTTCATCTCATTTGATCTAGGTATTAACGGAGATATTAACAATGATTTCATCTCAGAGATTAACAATGATTTCATTCAGATATTAACAATGATTTCATTTTAGACGATAATAATGATTTAATCTTAGATATTAACGATGATTTACTCTCAGACATCAATGATAATTTCCTCTCAACAAATATTTTTTTCTTTTGCTGATTTGTCTCAAGATGCAACAAGTTGTTATTTTTTAGATGAATCCACATAATTGATGAATGTCTTCAGATGTCTCTTCGTTCTGTCTCCGTTTTAGAATCTGGAAGCAACGCATTTGTGGATTTTCATATTTTTTAATGTTCCGTTATTCATGAGTAAAACAACACAACGACATGTTTAGTTTGGCTCGCTGCCAGCGGAGCTTCTCTGACTGCAGGGGAGACGGTTTAAACAAGTCCAGTGTTTCCATAGAAACCAGAGCAGAATCTGAGGTGATGTCATCGTCAGTGAGTTTATTCATCCAGGATTTAAAAACTCTTTCCCTCCGGTCTCCTGGACATATGTTCCAGAACCAGCAGCTGATTGTAGACATGTTCACATGTTCATATGTATATATGTATACATGTTTATATGTTCATATGTATATATGTATACATGTTCACATGTTCATGTGTATACATGTATATATGTATACATGTGTATATGTTTATATTTTTATATGTATACATGTTTATATGTATACATGTTTATATGTGTATATGTTCATATGTGTATATGTGTATATGTGTATATGTATACATATACACATGTATACATGTGTATATGTATACATGTGTATATGTGTATATGTTTACATGTAGATATAACCCTGTGACCCCCTCCCCGTCTCCCAGGCCAAGAAGAGCCCCTACGCCTTCCTGTGGGACATGGCGGTGCTGGAGTACGCCGCCCTGACGGATGACGACTGCACCATCACCGTGTCGGGGAACGGCATGAGCAGCAAAGGCTACGGCATCGCCATGCAGCACGGCAGCCCCTACCGGGACCTCTTCTCTCAGAAGTAAGTCACCCTGCAGCCGGAGGGCAGGGCGCCAAAACCCATCTGTTGTTTTCAGGACCTCGATCGAGGGTAAACTCCAGCGTGAGATGTTCAGGTACCGTGAGATGTTCATGACCGTGAGATGTCCAGGTACCGTGAGATGTTCATGACCGTGAGATGTTCAGGTACCGTGAGATGTTCAGGTACCGTGAGATGTTCATGACCGTGAGATGTTCAGGTACCGCGAGATGTTCAGGTACCGCGAGATGTTCAGGTACCGTGAGATGTTCATGACCGCGAGATGTTCAGGTACCGTGAGATGTTCATGACCGTGAGATGTTCATGACCGTGAGATGTTCAGGTACCGTGAGATGTTCATGACCGTGAGATGTTCAGGTACCGTGAGATGTTCAGGTACCGTGAGATGTCCATGACCGTGAGATGTTCATGACTCTGATCCAGTTGTTGCTTTGGGTCGCTTCCCTTTAAAAGCAGAAGACGTCCTTTTCCTTCCCTTCCCTTTCCATCTCTTTCCGAATCGAGTAAAGCAGAAATGGCAAAAATAAGTATCTAAAAAACAGAATAAATTCCCCGTTGTGAGTTTCAGGGCACACACTTCCTAACTTCATATAATTCAGCAGCTGAGTGAGAAACGTGATACAACGTGCATCTCCTGAACTAAAATGAGAGAACTAAGTGAGTGTGACTCATTGGTTATTGTTGCCTCAACGACTTCTATTTTTAAGATCAGAACGACTGCAGACGGTAAACGAGATTCATGCTGCAATCAAACGCTCAACGGCTCCATGCAGAGATCAGAACACGTTGTTTCCGTTATGTTTGAGAGAACTCTTCTTCTTCTTCTTCTTCTTCTTCTTCTTCTTCTTCTTCTTCTTCTTCTTCTTCTTCTTCTTCTTCTTCTTCTTCTTCTTCTTCTTCTTCTTCTTCGGCTGTTCTGACCAGGAAGTTGAACTGAAGCGTTTCTCTTCTGGTCGGCTGCTTATGTTATTGTGTCAGGAGTTAACGATGGCGGTTGTGTGAGTTTGATCCTCTTCGTCGGCTTCGTTCTTCATCGTCGGCGTCGGCTTCAGGTCAGCGAGGCCTCAGGACGCGCTGACTTCTCTCCGACGTGGCGGCGGGAGGCGTTTGAGAGGAAGCGGCTGCTAGCGAAGCGACTGCTAGCGAAGCTAATCTAGCTCACATGAACCCAGGGCGAGGCTAACGGGATTATTCGTGGTGCGATGTGTAAACAGCAATTATCTGATCTCCTGAGGATGATCGCTCAGCAAAGGCTTGACTTTACTTGTGTATGTTTTCAGAGAGAAACCTCGTTGCTTCCAGTCAAATTGATCCCAGTGTGAGTGTAAAGAGTTGTGTAGCTCATTCCGTTGGTTTCCACAGCATTACATCATGAACTATGTGTGAGGACTCGACTCCTGGAATATTCAGGAGACTTTCTCGTCCGTCTCATCGATCGGCTCCCAGAAAACAGACAGGAAGTGCAAAAGAAACACCAGCTAACCTGCTAAACAGCTAAACTCAGAGTTAAAGTCTAATAAACACAAGTAATCACGTTAAAATGGTCCCTGTTGAGCCAGCAGGTCACTCGTGTTAAAATAGTAATAATGAGTTCATATCACTTCAGGTCATTTAACAGATCCGTCAACCTAAAGAGGAAACATTCAAAGTATTTGTTTCTCAGATTTCTGCCTCTGAATATTAGTTTAATTATATTTAATCTGCAAGGAGTCGAGTAACGTATCCGTCAGTAACTTCTGTAGTTAGGTTTAAAACATCATCATTTGGGTTCACATAACTAGTAGTTTAGTTGTTTAAACCTGAAGAAGTAGTTTAGTTGTCTAAAGCTAACTGAGTAAAATATGAACTTAATGTTCCTTATGGCAGTGTTCTTCAACCTTTTTTGAGCCGTAGCACATTTTCTACAATAAAAAAATCCTGCGGCACACCAACAACCCAAAAAGTTACAAAATGTCTCATTGTAGCATAATACAGCACATATGGTAGGTCATTATTGCGCTACCTACTGGCATGGAAGAGTATTTAATCACTAGGCCAGCCACTAGATTGCAGGCTCAGACGCTCAACAATGGAAAACTATGTGCGGCAACTAAATCATATCTTTGGGACCGATTAAGTGAAATTGGACATCTTCCCACGGCACAGCTGACTATCTCTCACGGCACACCGGTGTGCTGCGGCACAGTGGTTGAAAATCACTGAACTAGTCCTTTAAAGCTGAACAGACTTCAGAAGTCGAGGAGCAAACTGTTGGAACTTAATTCTCAGAAGTTCTGTGAGTCTTTTCCATCTCGTTGGCTGCTGCCGTCACAGGAAATGACTTTATCCACCTTCACCTTGAAGAATGGAATGTGGGTTTGAGTTCCACTGGAATCAGAGCTGGTGTGTGTGCACCTAGACACCTGGCCTCACACCTGGCCTCACACCTGGCCTCCAGCTGAGAGCCAGCAGCGCTCTGAAAGGCCTGTGAAGTCGTGAGGAGGGCAGCGATTACAAGCCCGCTTGATGTCTGCCCCTTTAACACATGGAGCCGGCGTGTTGCACAACATGGTGACTGTGAGATGGAGCGGCAGCGCTAATGGAGACGTTAACGCGCCGCATTAAGCGGCTGCTTGCTGTTATTAGCGGATCAGCCACGCTGAGGGAAGCAGCCTCTCTGGGGTGTGTGAGCTCCCCGTGGCTGCGTGGGAGGAAGCAACACACACACACACACACACACACACACTCCAAAAATATGTCAACGTCGCTTCTGACTGCCATACTCGTCCTCCTCTTCCTCTCTCCGTGGGATCCTCCCTCGTCCTCTCGGGCCGTGTTCACAAAGCGGTGACAATCCTGTTTCTCAGAGCTGCTCTTCAAAGCTTTGGTTCTGCTCCTACCCACTGGAGGGGGAATGAACCAACGACGTCCTGTCAGGTGTACGCTTCTTAACGTCCACAGGGACAGAGTTGCCCTTCTGATAACTTTTATAACAGCGATAGTGATCGATTTGTATTCAGGCGTCAACTTCCGGTTCTGAAGAGTGAAGTCAAAGCTTTATGTGTTAAAAGTGACTCTACTTCTCTCTCCTGGCCACCAGGGAGCGACTCCTCTGGTTGTATAGAAGTCTATGCTTCATGTGTTAAAGCTGCATTCTCTCTCCTGACCACCAGGGGGTGAGTCCTCTGGTTGTATAGAAGTCTATGCTTTATGTGTTAAAGCTGCATTCTCTCTCCTGACCACCAGGGGGTGACTCCTCTGGTTGTATAGAAGTATATGCTTCATGTGTTAAAGCTGCATTCTCTCTCCTGACCACCAGGGGGTGACTCCTCTGGTTGTATAGAAGTATATGCTTCATGTGTTAAAGCTGCATTCTCTCCTGACCACCAGGGGGTGACTCCTCTGGTTGTATAGAAGTATATGCTTTATGTGTTAAAGCTGCATTCTCTCTCCTGACCACTCCTCGTGACCTTGTGTCCTCGAGTCCTCGTGACCTCCTCCTGACCTCCTGCGCCTCCTCTCTCTCGCCTGACTGCGGCTTCATCGAGTCTTCATTGTTTGTCCGTTCCTCCTCTCCCTCCTCCTCCCTCCTCCTCGTTAATTAAGCGATGCTGTGTTTATTTAGGGATTAATTCGTGGCTCTGAATGGAGACAAAACCGCGAGTTATTAATGGATATTCCTCCAGCAGCGTCCAACAGAGTCCTCGCTGCACAGCGCTCAGGGACGACCAAGAATAAAGTCTCCCGGTGTTAACCGGAGGGCAGAGCTATTGTTCAGAGAGGAAGCCATTACCAAACCATCACTTTTAATAGCCAGTCCCATAACTGCTGCATTCACTCTATCCTGGGTTTCCATTCCATAATCCTGATGTTAATAACCTTTGCAGACATTGTTGCTTCTGCGCCTCCTTTGTGCCGTGGAACTACTGAGCCGTGGGGTGTTCGGTCAGCGCGTTGCTGGCTTTCAGCGCGTTGCTGGATTTCAGCGCGTTGCTGACTTTCAGCGCGTTGCTGACCTTCAGCGCGTTGCTGACTTTCAGCGCGTTGCTGACTTTCAGCGCGTTGCTGACTTTCAGCGCGTTGCTGCCCTTCTGTGTGGCTGTGGTTGTGCTTCAGAGTTCACTAAATGAAGCCGTTACTCACGGCAGAGTTATTGATCATTGATGATCCATATTGACAGAAATAGAGCCAGAAACGTGGCTCGTGGTTCTTAATAATGAAGTGTAATATTAATAAATTACATGAAGTCATGTGACCGTGTTCACTTCCGGGTTTTATAAATTGAAAGTGAACAATCACGTGTTTTAATTGTAGATTAAAGACACACAATCTCTTTATGTGATTATTTATCTATTTTCTAATCCCAACGATGACATCATCATCATTCATATAGATATTATGTAAAGCTATTTTATAATAGTTTTAATATCGTGACGAGATTGTAAATTAATCTGGTTCTAAATCTTTTGTATGACCTCCTCCTCCTCCTCCTCTCCCCCTCAGGATCCTGGAGCTGCAGGAGCGCGGTGACCTGGACATCCTGAAGCAGAAGTGGTGGCCCCGGGCGGGCCGCTGTGACCTCAGCAGCCTGGCCGGCGGCGCCCACCCTGACGGCCGCTCCCTGAAGCTGCACAGCTTCGCCGGCGTGTTCTGCATCCTGGCCGCCGGGCTGCTGCTGGCCTGCCTGGTGGCCGCGCTGGAGGCCTGGTGGAACCACGGCGACCGCTGCCGGAGCCGGGAGCAGCCCAAAGAGGTGACCGAGCACAGGGCCCGGCGGACGGGCCCGCGGGGGGAGGACACTGCCACACTCTACTTTAAGGATCCGGCCGCTGACGCGAGCCCCGACTTAGTGGAGCTCCAGTACACCCAGCTGTAGCGGAGAGGGGTAGGAGGCGGCGTTAGGGCCGGAGAGGCGAGGTAGGACAGAGTAGCACACGGGCTTTGGGCCGCTGATTGAAATCAAATTTGGTCTCTTATTATTACCCCTCTTCCATGTTTTTTCTTTAATCCGTCCATCGCTCCCCACCCACCAAACTTACAGACTTCTGTTTCTGTTTGACATGTCGTCTAAACACACGGAGCACACGCCACCGAGCATGACCTTTACTAGCACACGCCACCGAGCATGACCTTTACTAACACACCCATGACACCTCAGCTGCTCCATCCACTCCGAGCCTTTTCCTGAGGCTTGATGCACACACACACTCCAGGCCTTCGTCACACACACACTCCAGGCCTTCGTCACACACACACTCCAGGCCTTCGTCACACACACACTCCAGGCCTTCGTCACACACACACTCCGGGCCTTCGTCACACACACACTCCGGGCCTTCGTCACACACACACTCCGGGCCTTCGTCACACACACACTCCAAGCCTTCGTCACACACACACTACAGGCCTTCGTCACACACACACTACAGGCCTTCGTCACACACACACTCCAAGCCTTCGTCACACACACACTACAGGCCTTCGTCACACACACACTCCGGGCCTTCGTCACACACACACTCCGGGCCTTCGTCACACACACACTCCAAGCCTTCGTCACACACACACTACAGGCCTTCGTCACACACACACTACAGGCCTTCGTCACACACATACTCCGGGCCTTCGTCACACACACTCCAAGCCTTCGTCACACACACACTCCAAGCCTTCGTCACACACACACTCCGGGCCTTCGTCACACACACACTCCAAGCCTTCGTCACACACACACTCCAAGCCTTCGTCACACTGAATTGTTAATTTTTTTATTTGTTAAATTGTTAAATAGTTATATAGCTATAGAGTTAAAAGGTTATAGAGTGAAATATTGATATAGTTCTAGAGTTAAATAGTGAAATACTTATATAGTTCTAGAGTTAAATAGTTATATAGTTCTAGAGTTAAATAGTGAAGTAGTGATATAGTTCTAGAGTTAAATAGTTCTAGAGTTAAATATTGATATAGTTCTAGAGTTAAATAGTCATAAAGCCCAGGGCTGTGGCTGTTAGCATGCGCTGTGGCTGTTAGCTTGTGCCGCAGCGAGCCTCCTGCTACGAACACCTGCAGACTTTAATGATTAATCTTCGTGACCATTCAAGTGCTCGCTATTGAGTTATTGTTATAAACTCATTTTCCACAGAGGCGTTGGTGGCTTGCTGCACCCGTGGGTTCTGAGGAGAGATTGTAATTAGCGGACTCGTTCAGCTCGTTCAGGCGGAGAACGAGAACACACACTTTCTTTTACACTTCATGATTTGTTTTTTTCCCATTTCAGCGTGAAATCTGGATGAGACGTCAAGAGGCCAAAAAGTAATCTATCCCATCAGAACCTCGCTGTGCGGCTCGCCCTGGGCTTTGACATTAGCAGTGACATCATCACAGTTAGTGCAAAGCATGGTGATGATGTTGCTCATAGACACTGAGTGCCTCCTGAATAAAAACCACACAGAGGTCAATTAGCAGATCGCTCTCTTCTTAATGGAAGGAAAGCCACTTCAGCGGCTAATAGTTACACCTTTGGGTTTCAAGAGGAAAGGCAGTTCATTAAACATTAATTCCCTCTAATCAATATTAATGAACACTGACAATAATGACTTGGTGGAAACATCTGATAATTGATATGTGTTTAGTAGAAATAGATATCAATTAACAGTACTGAAACTGCTCTGTCAAAGGTCCACAGTATGCTGATGTAACCATGAATTAGAGGGTTGAACACATTTTTAAATGTTGTTTTAACTTATTTCATAATCAGAAAACGACCTAAAATGATCTTGCGTCATGTTGTGTCCCAGTTCCACACTATATACTATTATTAACATGCTTTTCAGTGTGTTGAACATTAATGGAAAGGTATCATTAAAAAACTTGTTTTTTGTGTTGCAATTTGAAGTCAAGAAACTTTTAAATCTTTAAAAAAGGACAATATTCTCTCTATTTTAGCTCCTCCTCCAACTCCTGAAGGAAAGGTCTCTTTAGCTGCTGAACACAATGTTCACCAGCCGGTCTCTAACTGAGTTAAATAGTTATATAGTTATAGAGTCAAATTGTTAAATTGTTCATTTGTTAAATTTTGTATTTGTTACATTGTTATATAGCTATAGAGTTAAAAGGTTATAGAGTTAAATAGTTATATAGTTATAGAGTTAAATATTGAACTATTTATATAGTTATAGAGTTAAATAGTTATTTAGTTGTATAGTTAAATGATCATATAGTCTGGAACTGGGGCTCGACCTTGTTGAGGCGACACTTGAACACAAACACCTGAACACACCTGAACACAACCACACCTGAACACGACCACACCTGAACACAACCACACCTGAACACACCTGAACACACCAACACCTGAACACACCTGAACACAACCACACCTGAACACAACAACACCTGAACACACCTGAACACAACCACACCTGAACACACCTGAACACAACCACACCTGAACACACCTGAACACAACCACACCTGAACACAACCACACCTGAACACACCTGAACACAACCACACCTGAACACACCTGAACACAACCACACCTGAACACAACCACACCTGAACACAACCACACCTGAACACAAACACCTGAACACACCTGAACACAACCACACCTGAACACAACCACACCTGAACACAACAACACCTGAACACACCTGAACACAACCACACCTGAACACAACAACACCTGAACACACCTGAACACAACCACACCTGAACACAACAACACCTGAACACAACAACACCTGAACACAACAACACCTGAACACAACCACACCTGAACACAACCACACCTGAACACACCTGAACACAACCACACCTGAACACAACCACACCTAAACACACCTGAACACAACAACACCTGAACACACCTGAACACAACCACACCTGAACACAACAACACCTGAACACACCTGAACACAACCACACCTGAACACAACAACACCTGAACACACCTGAACACACCTGAACACACCTGAACACAACCACACCTGAACACAACAACACCTGAACACACCTGAACACAACCACACCTGAACACGACCACACCTGAACACAACCACACCTGAACACACCTGAACACAACCACACCTGAACACAACAACACCTGAACACACCTGAACACACCTGAACACACCTGAACACAACCACACCTGAACACAACCACACCTGAACACACCTGAACACAACCACACCTGAACACACCTGAACACAACAACACCTGAACACACCTGAACACAACCACACCTGAACACAACCACACCTGAACACACCTGAACACAACCACACCTGAACACACCTGAACACAACCACACCTGAACACAACCACACCTGAACACAAACACCTGAACACACCTGAACACAACCACACCTGAACACAACCACACCTGAACACAACAACACCTGAACACACCTGAACACAACCACACCTGAACACAACAACACCTGAACACACCTGAACACAACCACACCTGAACACAACAACACCTGAACACAACAACACCTGAACACAACAACACCTGAACACAACCACACCTGAACACAACCACACCTGAACACACCTGAACACAACCACACCTGAACACAACCACACCTGAACACACCTGAACACAACAACACCTGAACACACCTGAACACAACCACACCTGAACACAACAACACCTGAACACACCTGAACACAACCACACCTGAACACAACAACACCTGAACACAACCACACCTGAACACAACCACACCTGAACACAACAACACCTGAACACACCTGAACACAACCACACCTGAACACAACCACACCTGAACACAACAATACCTGAACACAACAACACCTGAACACAACCACACCTGAACACAACAACACCTGAACACAACAACACCTGAACACACCTGAACACAACAACACCTGAACACAACCACACCTGAACACCACCACACCTGAACACCGCCAGTGCCGACACAGCAGACGCACACGGGGAGGCTCTTGGATCCATAAACTACAGTGTGAGCAGGCGGTGCACGTTGTGGGTTCGTGGCCCTTTAGCAATAAGATGTGTCTCCAGCATCCCGTCCATAACCTCTGGTTCTGTCCCTGTGTCACGTCTTATTGCTAATTATATGTCAATGTGGACGCCGTGTTCTCTATCTCCTCTCCTTCTCTCCATCCATCCCTTTTATTTACTCTTGACTGTCTATGATCTCGTGCAGGTTACTAAGGATTACAGACTGGCAAGGGTTTCTGGTCCATTGACATATAATGACATTACAACTGCTTCATCGGAGGGGAGGAGGGACATTTGGACAGACAGAGAGAGAGGCTGGGATGAAGCAGAAGCTATTGATACAGGTCAGACTAGACCTCTATGCAACTATCACAAATAAAAACACAAAAACAAGACATATCTGTGCCATCGCCAAGGTCCTTTTGTTTGATTGTAGGTGAATTGTAAACTAACAACTGAGCAGAAACGTGACTTCTCCCTGATTCTGAGTTCTGGAAATAAATCTTGGATTTGTCCTTCAGAAATATTCCAGTGAATATATCAACACACGTAAAACATGCAGAGCTTTTGTATTTAAAGCACAAATGGAAATAAGCTTAATGTCTTTCTCCATTTCAACCATAACAAACCCCAATATGATAAAATATCCAACAATATATATACTTAGTCACTTCAAACTATTTTTTTGATACAAATGTTGCAGGTGATGTCATACTTCTCAAAGTTTTCCTTGAAACGCTTAAATGAGACATTTAGTCATTAAAGTTTCCGGTAGCTCATTAAACCGATAAAACCAATGAAGCCAATCAATTCTCTTATCAGAAAAATAAACAGGAAGTTATTTCCAGAACCGAACAGGACGTTCTCTGTGCCAAATTCAGTTGGTTCTTGATCTAAAAACAGAACGCTTGGTCTTAATTGCAATTGATTTTTTTATTTATTTTTGGGTGTTTTTTCTCTTTGCCAACGACGTGATGATTAAAGCGTTAAAAGATGCCGGGCCTTGGCTGCTCCACCTTTAACACTGTCATTAGAAACCCTCCTGGTTCTTACACTGCCTTTCTGTTTCTCCTTGCTTTGTTTCAGTCGGCCATCTTTTAACTGTGAACACATTTGACCTCACTTTTACGTGTTGCTTCACGTGTTGAACAGAACAAACGGCGGTTACACTGTGAGGGAAATCACTCAATAATATTCATAGCCCTATATGAACCATAATGACTCAACAAGATATGCACTGGTACAAGTTCTAAAATGTCAATATTCGTCTCATTAAAATAGAAAATCTGTGCGAAGAAAAGCTAAATGTTAAGGAACTCGGAGACATGCGTTGGGTTAATCACGAGTGATTACATCATCAGACCGGCTGCATCCAAGATATTGAAGCAGAATATTTCCCAGTGGTAGAATTGCTCCAGAGGCAGAACTTTAAGTCCCAAAGTACCTCGATCTCAGTGCTCGTGCTACTTGGCTAAGTAGACTTTGAATCAGCGTAGCCAGACTCAGGCAGTGCAGGAAGCCTCAGGTTCCACAGCTAAGCTAAGGAGGCTAATAAACCCTGGAACATAATGAGGAACCTGAACTGCACAGACTGGAATATGAATGAAGGGGATCGTCCATTGTGTTCATGCATTGACGGCTGCAGCTTTAATGAAGCTGCAGGTCGGAGGAAGAACTAACGAGCTCCACGTCGACAGAGCCTGGCTTTGTTACAGCATGGAAGCAGAAAAGGTGGACTAGGCTGCTTCATATATATATATATATATATATATATATATATATATATATATATATATATATATATACATCCCATAAGAACCCAGACCCATTTCTCCTTCAAGGAACATGATGGGAACATAATCCAGACTGAATAAACCACATAGAACACATTTCTGACATTGTTTTCAAAATAGTGTCAAATATTTGAAATGTCACATTGCGCGTTAATGGTAAAAAAATTAAAAATTATTAATAATTACATAATTATAACATGATGTTTGGTTTACATTTGTTTTAATATGCTTTGGATTGAACAATATAACATATGTTAGCTAAATATTATTGAATCAGACAAGTTAACTGATCAGATCATAATAATTTTTCGTATTGTGCGTATATGTCACTCAAATGTTCTCACAGCAGATTCAACACATTAAAGGAATGTTAATTAAGCTTTATGATTCTTAAACGGGTAAATATTACCTTTAACAATGAAAAACAAGCTTTTTAAATTCAGCATTTCCTTCAGATCTGTCACAACCTGGAGCAGCCATCTTGGAAAGGTTGTTATGGGAACACAACATCACATGACCCGTCACATGACCCACCCAGATGTTCAGTAGGCGTCACTTAGAGACTTCACGTGGGTCATTATGGGATGTATACACACACAGTGTATAGACGTGGGTCATTATGGGATGTATACACACAGTGTATAGACGTGGGTCATTATGGGATGTACACACACAGTGTATAGACGTGGGTCATTATGGGATGTACACACACAGTGTATAGACGTGGGTCATTATGGGATGTACACACACAGTGTATAGACGTGGGTCATTATGGGATGTACACACACTGTGTATAGACGTGGGTCATTATGGGATGTACACACACAGTGTATAGACGTGGGTCATTATGGGATGTACACACACAGTGTATAGACGTGGGTCATTATGGGATGTACACACACAGTGTATAGACGTGGAGCCAGACCTCGATCACTTCAGTCTAAACGCCTCACTGCTCCAGTCTCTGAACACTGAGAGAAATCTGATCAAATGTCTTGAAGTCCGTTTGCATCTTTGGAGACGACGAGGGGCGAGGCGTGGAGATCAAAGGCTTTAAGTGTCCCGAGGAGGAAGCAGAAGCTGTTCTCATCTCACCGAGCACAGCCCACTCCACAGAGGGAGAGTGGTTCAACGCCCACTGGCAGCCCTCATTAAGGAGCGGTTTGTTTCCCAAACTGACGCTTTCTCCGTCTCCTCTGGTTCTCCTTAACGACCGGCTGAGGTTTAATCCCCAGCATGTATTTATTTCTTTGGGTTTGACACCTTTTCTTTTTTAATGAGACCTGACAGAACAACCTGCAGTGAGGTGCTTTAATTGGCTCTGAGAGGAGCGCGCGTGTCCCTTTAAGAGGAGGCGCCGCTTCCTGTTTAACGTCACAGGAAGTGCTTCCTCCGCCACGCTGCCTGGACAGGAAGCGAACATCTTGTCATGATGGCGGCCTTTTGAATTATGACTTATCCTTTTTATCATTTAGCACAATAATTTAGTTACGTTGCTTTTAAATATGACTGTTAATGAACACATGAATAAATCAATATACAGCCACAAATGTTTCCTCTTTAGCTTCAGGTCAGGAGACGACAAATCACTGTTTTAAAATTAATTTAATATAGGTCGTAGTTAAACTGCTAGTCTGTCTGAAATATTATATTATGATATTATGATATTATAGTGCAGCCGAACCAGCTCCTATTGCTGCTCCACAATAAAAGCCTTGTCTCTTTAAAGCAGCAGGAGGACATGCTTATATGGATACAATAAATAACACTGTATTCACAATGTTATCATAAAATGTGTTTGAAAGGATTATTACCTTCAAAATGTAAATATCTAAATGAAGAGATCATTTTTTCGATGTGAGAGAATCACATCTGTGTTATTAATGTGCAGCGTAGTTGTGCATTGTTCTGAATATCGCTTGTGTCCCGTGACGAGCTACCGTGACTAATACCATCGTACCTCTTGAGTTGAAGCGAATCCAATGCTGGAGCCACGGCGTGCTGCGTTCAGGGACGCTGCGTTTTGTTGTGAAGCGGCTGCTTTGTTTCACGACTTCCTCCAGACGCACAAATCCACACATACAGGAAATGAATATCTCCCGAAACATAAACCAGTCTTTAACCCTCTGATCCCCAAAAACCCTCCGGCGGGACGCAAACCCACAATGTTTATCACAGAAGTCGTTATCGTCAGATTCTGTCAGAAGAATCTGTTGAAACGAAGCTTAGAAATTATGACATTTCATCAAAAACATTTGATTCTTCGTGTCATCTTTTTAGCCCCAAGCCTCGCAGCGCTTCTTTAAAAAAAGAAAAGAAAATTAATCTTGTTTTTTTAAAACAGAAACGTAATGATCTCCGTAAGCACAGGGTTGGTTAACGTCATTTGAATTGCTTCAATACCGTAACCCTTGTGAGAAAAATTAAGTAACCGTTAAGTTTACGTAAACTTGCCGTGGCGACCGTAAGGTTTCACTAAACCTTTAATAAGTACAATTACAACGTCAACAACAGACCCCCCCCCCCCCGTTACCCTACGGGCTTGTGGGAGTCTAACACAGTGATACACATCCTTATAAACCCTATTAGTACCTGTAAAGTCACAAAACGGCTGGACCTTTTTTTTCTTCTTCTTTTTTTTCATGAGACTGAAGCCTTCCTGGTTTCTTAGACCGCGTCTTACAGCACAAGCAGAAGCTGCTGAACATTTCAATACCCAGCATGCCTGAATCGGAGACTGTTTTGGCATAAAATAAGTAATTTTTCCATTTTTGAACCGAACAACAGTTCTTTGACTGAAACTCCTTCCTAACGTACCAACGCTTTGTTGGGTTGTGAGAAACTCTGCCTGAAGAACAGGAAGTGACCACAGAGGAGAGGCTGCGTCGCGGTCAGAGGGTTAAATCTAACGTACAATGTTCACGATATCCGCCTGAGGTCAAATAAAAGTTTTACAGACGTCTCTGAACGCACCACGTGGTGAAACCCTCGAGACTTCCTGCTTTAGCTCCGCCTCCAGCGTCTTCACAACACAGCGCCGCTGGGCTCCAGCATTGCTTCCTCCAGACATCAAACCTTAATATTCACCGGCCAAGTTTGATTTCAAGGTGCACACACAGAAGGTTTCTGTCTGGTAGCATCACGGGAACCAAGACCTGAACCTGAAGCAGTCTGAGAAACCGGCCCATCGCCAATCTCAGCCTCTGTGTCCCTCCCACTTCCTCTCCTCCTTCCTCTCCTCCTTCCTCTCCTCCTCTCCTCTCCTCTGTCCACCCCTCCTCCTCCAGGACAAGGAGGTGAACCTGGAGCAGGTGCAGCGTCGTATGAACAGTCTTTTGGACGAGGACTCGGCCCACAAGCAGATCCCCGGCCCCTCTATCGAGATCTCTGCGCTGGACATCGGCAGCATGCGGCCCAGCCAGGCGTCTCTGATGCCGGGGTCCGAGTACCCGCCCTCGGGGGGCCACGCCGGGACCACCTTCCTCCCCGGGGAGGCGGGGGGGCCTCCTCCTCATCCTCACCACCCTCATCACCATGGGGGGACCCTCGGCAGGACCCTGGCTCTGTCCCCGGGCCCTGGCAGCAGCCTCAGCGGCTCCATGCAGTGCAAACACAGGGCCAACGGGGGGCTCTTCCGGCAGAGCCCTGGCAAGACCCCCATGCCGATGTCCTACCAGGCAGTCTCCGCAGGACCCATACCCGAAGCCATTGAGGCCGCCCACAGCACGTCCATATAGGGGGGGGGGGCTGGACTTTATTGTGATTGAGAAAAGTTATTGTTGAAGAAAAACAAACATAAACAGGGTTCATACGGCCATAAAACCTGGAAACGTCATGGAATTTTAAAATGGTTATTTCCAGGCCTGGAAAAGTCCCCCACAAAAGAAAATCACAAAACTTTTGGAAAAGTCATGGAAATTTGGTTTAAAGTCATGGAATCCATTGGTCAAACTGTGTATGAACCCTGATGTATGTAAAAAATGGAGAGAAAAAAAAGAAAAAAAGATTTTGTATCTCACTTCCTGTTCGGAAACGCCGATGTAAAAAAAGAAAAGAAGAAAAAAAAAGCGGGTTGGCGGGGTGTAATTTTTCTCTTGTACATATCTGTAAATACCAAGAGAACGAAGTGAGGTTAAAGTGTATTTTGAATATTCTCAATTTTTTTAAGTTGAGTTATAAAAAACCAACAAAACGAGAAAAAAAACCATATATATATATATGTATATATATATATATATATATATATATATATATATATATACATATATATATATATATATATATGTATATATATATATATATATATACACACACACACATTGATGAAAAAGTAATGACTGTTTGAATGGCTTTGTAAATTTTGTTCAATATGAAACAATGACACAAAATTCATTGTATTTGTTTTCTAAGTGCCGAAATTAAACGATGTCTCTCCACAACTCATCGATGTAAACGACTACCCATGATGCACCGCTGTAGGAGACATTCTAGTGTTGGATACCTACTGTTATGCACCTCTGTACCAACCCTATACATATATATATATATATATATATATATATATATATATATATATATATATATATATATATATATATATATATATATATATATTCAGCATATATATATATATCTTCAGCAAAATTATCACAATCTTTTTTTTCTTTCTTCATTTGTATTAAATATATAAGATACATTGTTTCTTTTTCAAATCAAAAGTTCTTTGCAACTGGTGTATCGGTCAACAACAGGAGGCGTCATATGTCATAGCTGATTGGCTGGTTTCTTTCTACATGTTTCTTTCTACATGTTTCTTTCCACCTGTTTCATTCTACCTGTTTCTTTCTACTTGTTTCTTTCCACCTGTTTCTTTCCACCTACTTCCTTCAACCTGTTTATTTCCACCTGTTTCTTTCCACCTGTTTCTTTCCACCTGTTTCATTCTACCTGTTTCTTTCCACCTGCTTCTTTCCACCTGCTTCTTTCCACCTGTTTCATTCTACCTGTTTCTTTCCACCTGTTTCTTTCCACCTGTTTCATTCTACCTGTTTCTTTCCACCTGTTTCTTTCCACCTGTTTCATTCTACCTGTTTCTTTCCACCTGCTTCTTTCCACCTGTTTCATTCCACCTGTTTCTTTCCACCTGCTTCTTTCCACCTGTTTCATTCTACCTGTTTCTTTCCACCTGCTTCTTTCCACCTGTTTCTTTCCACCTGTTTCATTCTACCTGTTTCTTTCCACCTGTTTCTTTCCACCTGCTTCTTTCCACCTGTTTCATTCTACCTGTTTCTTTCCACCTGTTTCTTTCCACCTGCTTCTTTCCACCTGTTTCATTCTACCTGTTTCTTTCCACCTGCTTCTTTCCACCTGTTTCTTTCCACCTGTTTCATTCTACCTGTTTCTTTCCACCTGTTTCTTTCCACCTGTTTCATTCTACCTGTTTCTTTCCACCTGTTTCTTTCCACCTGCTTCTTTCCACCTGTTTCATTCCACCTGTTTCATTCCACCTGTTTCTTTCCACCTGTTTCATTCTACCTGTTTCTTTCCACCTGCTTCTTTCCACCTGCTTCTTTCCACCTGTTTCATTCTACCTGTTTCTTTCCACCTGTTTCATTCTACCTGTTTCTTTCCACCTGTTTCTTTCCACCTGTTTCTTTCTACCTGTTTCTTTCCACCTGCTTCTTTCCACCTGTTTCATTCTACCTGTTTCTTTCCACCTGCTTCTTTCCACCTGTTTCTTTCCACCTGTTTCATTCTACCTGTTTCTTTCCACCTGTTTCTTTCTACCTGTTTCATTCTACCTGTTTCTTTCCACCTGTTTCTTTCCACCTGCTTCTTTCCACCTGTTTCATTCTACCTGTTTCTTTCCACCTGCTTCTTTCCACCTGCTTCTTTCCACCTGTTTCATTCTACCTGTTTCTTTCCACCTGTTTCATTCTACCTGTTTCTTTCCACCTGTTTCTTTCCACCTGTTTCTTTCTACCTGTTTCTTTCCACCTGCTTCTTTCCACCTGTTTCATTCTACCTGTTTCTTTCCACCTGCTTCTTTCCACCTGTTTCTTTCCACCTGTTTCATTCTACCTGTTTCTTTCCACCTGTTTCTTTCTACCTGTTTCATTCTACCTGTTTCTTTCCACCTGTTTCTTTCCACCTGCTTCTTTCCACCTGTTTCATTCTACCTGTTTCTTTCCACCTGTTTCTTTCCACCTGTTTCTTTCTACCTGTTTCTTTCCACCTGCTTCTTTCCACCTGTTTCATTCTACCTGTTTCTTTCCACCTGCTTCTTTCCACCTGTTTCTTTCCACCTGTTTCATTCTACCTGTTTCTTTCCACCTGTTTCTTTCTACCTGTTTCATTCTACCTGTTTCTTTCCACCTGTTTCTTTCCACCTGCTTCTTTCCACCTGTTTCATTCTACCTGTTTATTTCCACATGTTTCTTTCCACCTGCTTCTTTCCACCTGTTTCATTCTACCTGTTTCTTTCCACCTGCTTCTTTCCACCTGTTTCATTCCACCTGTTTCTTTCCACCTGCTTCTTTCCACCTGTTTCATTCTACCTGTTTCTTTCCACCTGCTTCTTTCCACCTGTTTCTTTCCACCTGTTTCATTCCACCTGTTTCTTTCCACCTGTTTCTTTCCACCTGTTTCATTCTACCTGTTTCTTTCCACCTGTTTCTTTCCACCTGCTTCTTTCCACCTGTTTCATTCTACCTGTTTCTTTCCACCTGTTTCTTTCCACCTGCTTCTTTCCACCTGTTTCATTCCACCTGTTTCTTTCCACCTGTTTCTTTCCACCTGCTTCTTTCCACCTGTTTCTTTCCACCTGCTTCTTTCCACCTGTTTCTTTCCACCTGTTTCTTTCCACCTGTTTCATTCTACCTGTTTCTTTCCACCTGTTTCTTTCCACCTGTTTCTTTGCCGTGGTCACAAATGCTCTTCTATGGTTTCAGGTTCAAAGGTCAGACGATGAGAGACAGACGGCTCTGGAGCTGAAGATGACCCGTCCTCTCTCGCAGATTAATATTCCTTAATAAACACGACGAAAAACTAGGTTTGCGTCCCAAACTTTCTTCTCTGGGTGATGAGTTCAATTCCTCTAATTGAATTCCTTTAATTCAATCATTTTAATGGCGGGAAAACTCTGCAACAAAGAGATTATTTAATATCCGTCCCCATCGTGTTCTTTCATCAGCCAGTGAACAGGAAGTGACCATATATGGACTGAGGAGCGATGTAGAGACGCCGTACACGTCTCTGGTGTCGACCTGTCAATCAGCATGTAGCCCCGCCCCTAAAGCGTCCCCTGCTCTGATCCAGGAAGCGGCTTTGAGAAGAAACAAGAAGCTACAAGAAGAAAGAATCCATCGTTTATTTTTGCTTATTTTTAGCCGGACGATTCTTTTTCCCATGGAGTCGAGCGGTTGGTCACGTGAAGCCGTGGAAACAGACTTCCTAGCTCCTTTGAGGGCTACAGGGTTAAGGGAAGAAGTTGTCCGTGTTGTGATCGCGGCCCAACAGTCTCTGGCCTGTTTTTGTTTGTTCTATTTAACCACAAGAAAAAGACGTCTCGTAGAAAGAACTATCCGCTATAAAGATATGTCTTTACTTTTTTACACTCCAGAATGTAATGTCAAACACTTGTATCCGGTATTCCTCTTCTTGCTCTCTCCTGCAGAGCAGTTATTTTAGTCCGAAGCCTCACGTATTCCTAATGAGATCCATTATCACCTGCAGGCAAGACTGAGGGCGTCATTAACCCATGTGAAATCTGAGGTCAGATACAAGCTCTAGAGGTCAGATACAAGCTCTAGATGTCAGACAGAAGCTCTAGAGGTCAGACAGAAGCTCTATAGGTCAGATAGAAGCTCTAAAGGTCAGATAGAAGCTCTAGAGGTCAGACAGAAGCTCTAGAGGTCAGATACAAGCTCTAGAGGTCAGATACAAGCTCTAGATGTCAGACAGAAGCTCTAGAGGTCAGACAGAAGCTCTATAGGTCAGATAGAAGCTCTAAAGGTCAGATAGAAGCTCTAGAGGTCAGACAGAAGCTCTAGAGGTCAGATACAAGCTCTAGAGGTCAGATACAAGCTCTAGATGTCAGACAGAAGCTCTAGAGGTCAGACAGAAGCTCTAGAGGTCAGATAGAAGCTCTAAAGGTCAGATAGAAGCTCTAGAGGTCAGACAGAAGCTCTAGAGGTCAGATACAAGCTCTAGATGTCAGACAGAAGCTCTAGAGGTCAGACAGAAGCTCTAGAGGTCAGATAGAAGCTCTAAAGGTCAGATAGAAGCTCTAAAGGTCAGATAGAAGCTCTAGAGGTCAGACAGAAGCTCTAGAGGTCAGATAGAAGCTCTAAAGGTCAGATAGAAGCTCTAGAGGTCAGACAGAAGCTCTAGAGGTCAGATAGAAGCTCTAAAGGTCAGATAGAAGCTCTAGAGGTCAGACAGAAGCTCTAGAGGTCAGATACAAGCTCTAGATGTCAGACAGAAGCTCTAGAGGTCAGACAGAAGCTCTAGAGGTCAGATAGAAGCTCTAAAGGTCAGATAGAAGCTCTAGAGGTCAGACAGAAGCTCTAGAGGTCAGATAGAAGCTCTAGATGTCAGACAGAAGCTCTAGAGGTCAGACAGAAGCTCTAGAGGTCAGATAGAAGCTCTAAAGGTCAGATAGAAGCTCTAGAGGTCAGACAGAAGCTCTAAAGGTCAGATAGAAGCTCTAGAGGTCAGACAGAAGCTCTAAAGGTCAGATAGAAGCTCTAGAGGTCAGACAGAAGCTCTAGAGGTCAGACAGAAGCTCTAGAGGTCAGATAGAAGCTCTAGAGGTCAGACAGAAGCTCTAGAGGTCAGACAGAAGCTCTAGAGGTCAGATAGAAGCTCTAAAGGTCAGATAGAAGCTCTAGAGGTCAGACAGAAGCTCTAGAGGTCAGATACAAACTCTAAAGTTAATTTTAATTATTATTCTTGAGGTGATCATAAAACTGGATCATTTAAATGAATCTGATTTTTTTTATGTCTAAACTTCAGCGTTCCATCCGTTGATTTGTGATCGGATTATTTCACTTCAAAGTTTATGGACTTTATAATTCTTCACTGATATTTCACTAATTTTGAGGTTAAATTCCTCCCAGTTCTCTTATGTGTATATACAGTATATATATATATATATATATATATATATATATATATATGTATATATATATATATATATATATATATATACATATATATATATATATATATATATATATATATATATATAAACCCAGTTCAGCCTGTCAGAGGACCAACTCTTCTTCTTCTTCTTCTTCTTCTTCTTCTTCTTCTTCTTCTTCTTCTTCTTCTTCTTCTTCTTCTGCTGCTGCTGCTTTAACTCTCACAGAAAAAGGTTCTAGGTGAAACTGTGTAAACAAATGTTCTAAGTCTTTTCAAGTTGATTTTCTTCTCTGTCCTGAATACCGTGACGACATTAAATGGGTTTCAGGGGGCGGGGTCAGAGGAGGGCGGGGTCAGAAGGGGCGTGGTTTAAAGAGACGCCGTTCGATTCTCCAGTCGACGTGAGACAAAAATCCTCCGAGATATTTCTCAAACTGTCGTTACTCTCGTGAACCAACTCACTTTTTCACACTGTGTGTGTGTGTGTGTGTGTGTGTGTGTGTGTGTGTGTGTGTGTGTGTGTGTGTGTGTGTGTCACAGACCATTGAGAGGGAGACCCTTTGTTTTATTTATGAATATGCTGCTTGGAGTTTCTTAATCTTTAATAAAGAAATATGGTTTACACTTTTGTTTGTGTCGTCGTGTCAATGAGAGCGGATTGTTTCACAAACACACACACACACACACACACACACGTATGATCACATATACACACACACACACACACGCACGTATGATCACATATACACACACACACACACACACGTATGATCACATATACACACACACTCATCCACGCACACACACACACACACACTCATACACACGTATGATCACATATATATACACACACATGGCACAGCTCCTGTCTTCCTCTGTTGCTCTGCCTGCTGCTTGTTAAGGGTATTCTTATCCAATCACATTTCACCTCTGTTTCTCTATGCAATGGAGACCTGGTTAAACTACATGGAGAGGCCGTCTCTTTGTCTCTCTGTATATATATATATATATATATATATATATATATATATATATATATATATATATATATCATGAATATGATATGTGATTGATGATGGCGATTCCTCGTGTTTTAATGCATTCATATCCTCACACTGAGGGATGTGATGGATCACTCAGTTGAGGATGTGTTGTCTGTGAATCACACGTGATTCAAACGTTCCTCCTCTCAGTCCCGGCTCTGCTCTCAACATTACCCAGCATGCAACACAAACAAACCATCTTGCTGCTGCCAAATAGAAAAGGCCCAGATCTGATCCCATGAGCCACCTGGATGTTCTCTAAACCCGTTCTCCAGGCGGATTACACCTTCGCTCCCAGGAAACACCTCCAAGCAGACTAATCCTCAAAGGAGGCGGCAGCACTCGCCACGCAACCGTCCTCAAACACACGCTGCCAAGGGGACTAACCCGCAGCTCGTATGTGGGCCTGTCTTCTTCTTCTTCTTCTTCTTCTTCTTCTTCTTCTTCTTCTTCTTCTTCTTCTTCTTTTTGTGCTGAATGCGGTAATTTAACAAACGGGGACGACTGCCAAAGCTGTCTCTGCCGTATTTATCTTCTAGCTCCGATACGCGGCGCCGAAAAAGATGAATCGAAGAGTTTCATACATTTATTTTGAAAAGAATAACAGATTATTGCTGACAGGCAATTTCATTATTTTCCCCCGGTAGAAGCCGTGAGATACATCTTCTCCACTCGGGAAACAAATGGCCGCCTGCTTTGTTGCTGCTCATCGCAGTCATCACTGTTTTGTATGTTTGTAATATATATATGCAGCGTCTTGGTCTCGTGTTTTTGTCCTGATTATTACTCCGTATCCTCCGGTACGAGAATCTCCCGTTGGCCCTGAACGCCCCCGTCCTGCTGATTGAGTGCAACCAAACAAATGGATGTGTTCAATGTTTGAGGCCCTCCGGACGAGAACAACTGACCTTTATACCTTTAGTTAGGGTGACCAGATTTGAGAGGACACTTCGTTCCGGGGGGGGGGGGGGGGGGGTAGCAGTAGTGTGTAGCATGCCGTGAACTTACATTTACGTTGAGATCGGTCGACCAATGACAGTTCTCTCTACAGTCAGAGCTTGCGCAAGAAGGTGGAACGTGAGGGAGATACCATTTCCAAAACTTGTAAGGGGGTAATAACTATTTTCCCGCACGTAGCAAAATCCCGGACGTTTTTGGAATCCCTGCCGGACGCTTTTTTTAGGTCTCGAAAAGAGGACATGTCCGGGAAAAAGAGGACGTCTGGTCACCCTAGTTTAGTGGTAGAGAATTGAACCCATCTCGACTCCATCAGCTGATCTCCTGCAGACCAACAGATGTTCAGTTTGACCACATTCTGACTCCTCCTCTTCCTGTGAGCTGAAAAGAGCTTCAGACGGGTTCTTCCTCTGCAAACAAAACACCAACCAGGACGGTCTAGAGCTTCTCTATGCGTCCTCCTCCTCCAGCGAGTGAAGAACTCATGACCCGCTGCTTGGTTCACGTATCCATGCGTTCACCTCAGCTGACACTAAACGTGTTGAGGAGTTAATACGCGTTCAATAACCGACATTAATCACGTTCTCGTGCCTTTAAAAGAATCTTTGTAAAGTTAAAAACAGTGAATTGTAGTGATGTAACCCATCGTTATTGACTCCTGATGATATTCTTATATTTTCTTTTTATTTGTTTTATCTTATTACATTTTTTTATTTATTTTTATTTTAACTTATTACATTTCACGTAATTGCATTTTATAAAATGTTGTATCTAAGCTTAACAATAAAAAAAAATATGAATGACTTTGTCTGTCAAAGAACTTTGTATACTTCTGTTTTTAAAAGTGCTCTATGAATAAAGTTATTATTATTATTATTATAAAACAGTCGTGGCTTTCGGGACTCAGATGGTGACCTCGAGAAATAAGTTGGTGATCATTAAAGAAGAACAAGGAATGTGTGAAAGTCTTCATGAGAACTATTTCTTCATTACAGCGAGAACCTCGACTATAATATAATTAATATATAAGTATTTTTGTCTTCTGATCAAAAATCTGACAACGAAGAAGAGACAAAGTATAAAAAATATACGTTTGACAAAACTTCAGCCAAGAAAACGACTCGTTCACATATTTTAATGCACGTTTTGAAAAATGACTTTATTAATTAAAGCTGCAAAATGAAATAAATTACATTTTAAGCTTCCCTTTTAGATCATGCAAATGCTGAATTTGATATTGAATATTTGTCGACACTAACCGAGAGAAAAAGAAGGAAGTCATAATTAAAAACGTAGACGTCCGCTTCTTAAAGGGCCAGCGCACTCAAAGTATTAAAAAACAAACAGACGTCTCCTAATATTCTTCTAATCTACGCAGACGGGTTTTTTTCATTTGCATGTTTTCATATTTCTGCCTCTGCTGACACAACTGAGGTGAACTTTAAAGCAAAAGAACATTTAGCGACTTTAAAGCAGAATAATCAGAGAAGTTAATTTAGTTAAATCGGTGCACGGCTCTAATCTGGCTCCTCCCACGCTTCTGAATTATTCTTTCATTAAAGAGCAACAACCCAATTAATAAGCTGTCAAACTAAAGACTGATTCTAGAAATGAAAATGAAAAAAAAAAACATCCACCAGCATGAACTAAAGGAATATTAAAGCTATTAAAGCATTTTAAAAGAAGTCTCTTTAAATGTCCGTCAGCAGAGACTGCAGTTATTATATGTCATTGGATTTATTAAAAATAGTTAACTGGGTTAAGTATTTCAGGTCCTCTACTGCTCTTCTGATACAAAGTTATATGTATTATTCATTATGAATATGCTGTGTATGTGTGACGTGTAGATAACGTCTAACATACTATTTTATTTTGTTTTGTCGCATCTATTTTGTCACCTTTTTTAATCAGACAGATATTCTTTGTTTAAACTCTAAATACAAATAATGTCATTTCAAACATGTTGGTTCGTTCTCCTCCGAGGCCTGAAGGATGACATGAAGATGACCCAGGACCGGATGTTCGATCCCCTGCCAACCGACCGTAACGTATTAACAAGACGGAGTACGGTAGTTTACCGTAATCCCCTTCATGCATCTTCCTGTCCTCCATGTCGTCACCATGAGATCACCTGCTAGAGTACAAGAGTCTGGATTATATATATATTATATATATATATATATATATATATATATATATATATATATATATATATATTATATTATAGAGGGCATCATTGTTTTCTCTCTGACTGGTTTAACGGTCTTTATCCGTGAATACTAGAGAGGAGAAAAGAAAAGAAGAAGATCACAAGGATCACATCAAGTCACATCAAGTTCTCTGGTTTGATCCACTTCAAAGAGATTTAATGGAAGTTTGGACCGAGGAGGAGACATCATATTCAATGTTTTAGCTCTTCTTCTTCTTCTTCTTCTTCTTCTTCTTCTTCTTCTTCTTCTTCTTCTTCTTCTTCTTCTTCTTCTTCTTCTTCTTCTTCTTCTTCTTCTTCTTCTTCTTCTTCTTCTTCTTCTTCTTCTCTTCTTCTTCTTCTGCTTCCAGCATGTTCCACTGGTTCAAGCTGCACTTTCTTGGTAAAAAGAAAACTGTTTTATCTGCCAGCTACACCTTTCATTTTCCTCTTGACTTTGCTTCTTGTCTTCCTCCTCCTCCTCCCTCCTCCTCCTCCTCCTCCTCCTCCTCTCCGTCACTTCTCCTCACCTCAGCACTAACCTGATCACCTCTCCACTCCCTCAAAATCTCACTTCCTTTTTCTCGTTTTACTTTGAGCGACGAATCGACCCGACAGCGTCGCCTCTTCCTCCTCCTCCCCTCTCCTGCTCTCCACCTCCATCCATCATTCCCTCTCTCCTCTCTCGCCTGATAGCGATGACCTTCTAGCAGTGAGTCATCTCCAACCCTGACGGCTCCTCCGTGTTTCTCCTCCTTTTCGGTTCGCCCCACTTCCCTGTCAGTCCTCATCCGGCCTCAGTGGACTAACCCAATACTGTCACCTCCTCGGCCTGCTCCTTTTGTCTCTCCTCCTCCTCCTCCTCCCCCACCCCTCGGTGGTGATGATCTTTGATCTGAAGGATGTTTTCAACTCCACGCCGGTGTTGTCTTTACTGTCGTTAACACTCGGACCTCCGTGTGCTGAGCGACCCGAGAGGACATGGTGTCGTTTTCCATTTCTGTCTCTTTTACTGTTTTACTGCCACTTTAACGGAGATTAGTGGCGAATGAAATATTAATACGCAAGTCATCACCAGAGGCTGCACGATACAATGTTATTACGATACTTCAGTCTTGATACGATGTTATCACGGTACTTAAGAAACGATACGATGTTATTACGATACTTCAGTCTTGATACGATGTTATCACGGTACTTAAGAAACGATACGATGTTATCACGGTACTTAAGAAACGATACGATGTTATCACGGTACTTAATAAACGATACAATGTTATCACGGTACTTAATAAACGGTACGATGTTATCACGGTACTTAAGAAACGATACGATGTTATCACAATACTTAATAAACGATACGATGTTATCACGGTACTTAAGAAACGATACGATGTTATCACGGTACTTAAGAAACGATACGATGTTATCACGGTACTTAATAAACGATACGATGTTATCACGGTACTTAAGAAACGATACGATGTTATCACAGTACTTAATAAACGATACGATGTTATCACGGTACTTAAGAAACGATACGATGTTATCACGGTACTTAATAAACGATACGATGTTATCACGATACTTAAGAAACGATACGATGTTATCACGGTACTTAATAAACGATACGATGTTATCACAATACTTAAGAAACGATACAATGTTATCACGGTACTTAATAAACGATACGATGTTATCACAATACTTAATAAACGATACAATGTTATCACGGTACTTAATAAACGATACGATGTTATCACGGTACTTAATAAACGATACGATGTTATCACAATACTTAAGAAACGATACGATGTTATCACGGTACTTAATAAACGATACAATGTTATCACGGTACTTAATAAACGATACGATGTTATCACGATACTTAATAAACGATACAATGTTATCACGGTACTTAATAAACGATATGCTGTTATCACAATAACTTAAGAAACGATACGATGTTATCACGGTACTTAAGAAACGATACGATGTTATCACAATACTTAAGAAACGATACGATGTTATCACGGTACTTAAGAACGATACAATGTTATCACGGTACTTAATAAACGATACGATGTTATCACGATACTTAATAAACGATACAATGTTATCACGGTACTTAATAAACGATATGATGTTATCACAATACTTAAGAAACGATACGATGTTATCACGGTACTTAAGAAACGATACGATGTTATCACAATACTTAAGAAACGATACGATGTTATCACAATACTTAATAAACGATACGATGTTATCACAATACTTAAGAAACGATACGATGTTATCACGATACTTAAGAAACCGATACAATGTTATCACGGTACTTAAGAAACGATATGATGTTATCACAATACTTAATAAACGATACGATGTTATCACGGTACTTAAGAAACGATACGATGTTATCACGGTACTTAAGAAACGATACGATGTTATCACAATACTTAATAAACGATACGATGTTATCACGGTACTTAAGAAACGATACGATGTTATCACGGTACTTAAGAAACGATATGATGTTATCACAATACTTAAGAAACGATACGATGTTATCACGGTACTTAAGAAACGATACGATGTTATCACAATACATAAGAAACGATACGATGTTATCACGGTACTTAATAAATGATACGATGTTATCACGGTACTTAAGAAACGATATGATGTTATCACAATACTTAAGAAACAATACGATGTTATCACGGTACTTAAGAAACGATACGATGTTATCACGGTCCCCTAGGGGGGAGACGGCCTTCTAGAGTTCTTAGTGAGGTCTGTTCAAGTAGTCGTTCTAATACTTGTGTTATTTTATTTATTTATTTTAATTTATTTGTCAAAGAAAATTATATTTCCACAAAAGAAAATGTATAACATATTTTGATCATAACTATGAACATCACCATGATATGAGCAAGATTTCCCAAAAAAATGCTTCTCGAGCCGGCCCCGAGTTTTCCAACTCCATGGTTCAAGGCCTAAACAACAACCTACAGAGGTGTAAGAACCCTCTTTGTAAATATAATGACCTAAATGAGAAGATACCATGTCATTGTGATACTCAAGTCACGATACAATGTTATCAAGATACTTAAGTCATGATACAATGTTATTATTTTGCACATAAATAAATGTGAATATTGACCATATCATCATCATCGGATTGACCAAATAGAGTCCGACCCTTCGTCCCCTTCATGAGCATTTTTTTCCTTCTTCACAGTATTTCCCTGTTGTTTATTTTCCCTCTCATGTGCAGCGTTTCATGTGTTCACGAGTCTCCTCCCTCCTGACAGCGGCCCACTTTCACCTCTTAGCTGCAGGTTAACGAGATAGTGTCACCTCCTCACCCGTCCTCACCCCTCCTCACCCCTCCCCCTTCATCCCCTCACCTCCTCACAGCGGGCTAATTAGAGGTCACCCCTGTTCTTCTTCCATCTCCCATTTTCTTTCACTTAACGTCCTCCATTTTCTTCCCTCCCTCCCACTCCAGATGACACAAACTCCTCGCTGCCGGCTGAAGTGAAGCCGTCACCTCGCGTCCTCTTTCCTTTGTCTGGCTGAGGAGTCACCGGGGGTGCGATACTTTTGAGGACAAACACTCTAAAGCTTTTACGGCTTTTATTTTCTGTACAAACTGAAAGAAACTAAGTGCTCACTAATCCTTCAGACTAAGTGCAGCAGAACTTAAGACCGATCTTCCTTTATTCATTCCACACGTTCATTATGTATTGCTGATAACTAATATGCATATTAAGTATTTTGGTAAGAAATAATGAATCTGTGTAATAATAGGACTATCTGATATCAGCAAACATTTCCACAGTCTGGTTATATCTTTAATTCATTCATTCGTGTTTAATAGTCCATAAAACATATCTGAATATTAAATGTTCGTGTTAGTTACACAGGGAGACATTTTCAGTTACTTGGACAAAAATAATATATTTAATCAATGATTACTTTTATAATTAATTCATCTGAAAATTTATTCTCAGTTAATTATGAAATCCCACCAAAAATTTGGGAAAATAGCACAAAACTTTGTTTAGACTTAAAATGACTTGTTTCCTTTGACAAATTGGTCAAAATCAAAATTTTGCTTACAATGGAAGACAAAACAAAACGTTTTATATTCATATTTTAGAAGCTGGAATTGTTTTAATATTATTTTTTTTTGTAATTCTTTCAGCTCTAATTACATTTGCCCTGCAAAACTTTCCTCACAGCCGCCGCAGAGAAGATCTCTTTTCAGGCCCAAACTCATTTGTTTGAGCATCGTCTTGTTTTCATTCAACGAAAAGAGAGTTGTTCTATAAATACTAGAATAAATACTTCAATCACATGCTGGAGAAAGTTTTATGGAACCTCTTGGACTGATAATATTTAGTTTGGAGGCTCAGAGCTTGTTGAACTTGTTCGCCTTCCAGCTGTGTGTGTTCTGTTGGGAACCAGAGTCCAGAAAAACAAGAGGCAGGGGGTCGACGCCGTGATGAAGAAAAGCCCCAGTGGACGTCGTGGCCTCCTCCTCGCCTCCTCCTCGCCTCTCTAAACTCTCCTCTCTCCTGATGGCGACCTGCTGTGACCTCTCACGGCTGCCGAGTCTCTTCCAGACCTCCAGAGTCCACCGCTGAGGAGGAAACAAACTTCTGGGACCGTCAGAACAAAGTGGGATGCACTGCTTTGAACCCGAAGTCCTTCATACCCACCATCATCATCATCATCATCATCATCATCATCATCATCATCATCATCATCATCATCTTCAGCCCATCTTCCTCTTCATCTCTTTACTACTTCAGTTTATTCCAACGAGTATCTATCGCTCCTCTGAGTTTTGTCTCCCAAAGGTGACGTCTTTAAATATATAAATATGATCAAAAGTCAAGCAAGATTCCATACAAATTACTCCTCAGTGTCTTAACATCAACCCACAGAGTAATACTGCACATCTTTAGAAAGATTAAGACCTAAAGCATCTATCTAAATGCAACAATAATCACAATAAACACAATAAACACAAGCATTGACATGTTAGGAAGCATATTCAGTCCAAAAAACGTGTTTTCGGTTGAAAAAATGAAAAATTACCTACTGAGCTGATCCTTGGTCCCAACATGACAAACAGGATATGTAAATGACTCCCTACTTCCGCATGTGCTGTCTGACGTGGTCGTGTTTCGCAATGTGGAGATACGAATAACGGTCAGAAAAGGACAGTGGTGGCCGTCAGGGCCTGTAAGCCTTCTCTGCTGGCCTAAACAGAATCACAAAGTTATAGCTATTTTATAATTTAATTGTTGTTCACAAATACACTACATGTATAATCATTATTTTTCCCTGTTAGCTTATTTTCTCACTGCACAGCTCCTGTCTTCCTCTGTTGCTCCTGCTTCCAGCCTGCAGCGCTGCTTTCAGTGCTCCCAGCTGGACATGTCTTGTGTGTGCAGTGTCTTAGTGCCGCGGTTTTGTTGGATTGTTTTGTCATAACTAAATGTGACTGGTTGTTGATTTGGACAACATGCATTGTCCGTTAATGACGCAGCAACGGCGAGACGGAGGCTGGCTCCGACGGAGTGTCCTGTTAAGCTTCTGCGCCCCAAGCCCCAGCGCCTGCATTTAAAAAAAATATATACCTTAATTATCTCCGCAACCACAAGGTTGTTTAACTTCATTTAAATAACCCTTGTGAGAAGAGACCTATGGTTTAAACAAATTAAAGTAACCGTTAATAAAGCACCTTTTTTCCGTGGTTTAAAGTGGTTAAAATAGCTCCGCAGGTCGTCCACACACCCGGTGTGACCTCCATGCCGTAATGGTGCAAAAGAATGGTCCGTATAGCAGAGTGAGCGCCCGATGACACATGACCGTCTGTATGAACGGCCGTGTATTGAGTCGGTCTGACCCGCCCCTGATGTGGACTACACGGCACTGAAGGCCTAGGTCGAAAACGCACGGCCTGCCACTGAAAAAGGAACTATATTGATGTATCCGACTCCCACATGCCCGTACATGCAGGGATGTGTCTGTGGCTGGAATACGCCGCTGTAAGGGGGACGGACATCTTCAAACTTAACGATTGGATGAGGAGATGGCAAAATGAGAAAAGGCTTTGCGCTTTGCGCTCCTTCTGGCTGCCGGTCCTGCTGAGGACCAGCGTCTCTACAATCATTGCTTCTGATTCTTTTCCCGCCGATGGACTAATGGATCAACGTCTCAGAAGAGCTCTGCTCGCTCATCGGTCTTCCTCATCCTCGCCCTTCCTCCTCCTCCCTGACCTCCTCAGCAGCGAGCTGACTGCAGTGAGCCTCTCGCGGCGCGCTAACCAGATAAATGCCCATGTCAGCGGTGATGGATGGGGCGAGCCTCGCCGCCTACCCAGCATGCAACGCTGCAGCGCCGGAATGCAGCTCCATTAATTATCATTCACAGCGGAGGCCTGAAGGGGAGAGATCCGTCTCCGTCTGTCCACCTGAGACGTAAAGTCTCTGCTCCCCTCTAAGCCGAGGATTCATGCTGGACGTGGTCAGGAGAGAGAATGCAGCTTTAACACATGAAGCATGGACTTCTATACAACCAGAGGAGTCGCCCCCTGGTGGTCAGGAGAGAGAATGCAGCTTTAACACATGAAGCATGGACTTCTATACAACCAGAGGAGTCGCCCCCTGGTGGTCAGGAGAGAGAATGCAGCTTTAACACATGAAGCATAGACTTATATACAACCAGAGGAGTCGCCCCCTGGTGGTCAGGAGAGAGAATGCAGCTTTAACACATGAAGCATATACTTCTATACAACCAGAGGAGTCGCCCCCTGGTGGTCAGGAGAGAGAATGCAGCTTTAACACATGAAGCATAGACTTCTATACAACCAGAGGAGTCGCCCCCTGGTGGTCAGGAGAGAGAATGCAGCTTTAACACATGAAGCATAGACTTCTATACAACCAGAGGAGTCGCCCCCTGGTGGTCAGGAGAGAGAATGCAGCTTTAACACATGAAGCATAGACTTCTATACAACCAGAGGAGTCGCCCCCTGGTGGTCAGGAGAGAGAATGCAGCTTTAACACATGAAGCATATACTTCTATACAACCAGAGGAGTCGCCCCCTGGTGGTCAGGAGAGAGAATGCAGCTTTAACACATAAAGCATAGACTTCTATACAACCAGAGGAGTCGCCCCCTGGTGGTCAGGAGAGAGAATGCAGCTTTAACACATGAAGCATATACTTCTATACAACCAGAGGAGTCGCCCCCTGGTGGTCAGGAGAGAGAATGCAGCTTTAACACATGAAGCATAGACTTCTATACAACCAGAGGAGTCGCCCCCTGGTGGTCAGGAGAGAGAATGCAGCTTTAACACATGAAGCATAGACTTCTATACAACCAGAGGAGTCGCCCCCTGGTGGTCAGGAGAGAGAATGCAGCTTTAACACATGAAGCATAGACTTCTATACAACCAGAGGAGTCGCCCCCTGGTGGGTCAGGAGAGAGAATGCAGCTTTAACACATGAAGCATAGACTTCTATACAACCAGAGGAGTCGCCCCCTGGTGGTCAGGAGAGAGAATGCAGCTTTAACACATGAAGCATAGACTTCTATACAACAGAGGAGTCGCCCCCTGGTGGTCAGGAGAGAGAATGCAGCTTTAACACATGAAGCATAGACTTCTATACAACCAGAGGAGTCGCCCCCTGGTGGTCAGGAGAGAGAATGCAGCTTTAACACATGAAGCATAGACTTCTATACAACCAGAGGAGTCGCCCCCTGGTGGTCAGGAGAGAGAATGCAGCTTTAACACATGAAGCATATACTTCTATACAACCAGAGGAGTCGCCCCCTGGTGGTCAGGAGAGAGAATGCAGCTTTAACACATGAAGCATAGACTTCTATACAACCAGAGGAGTCGCCACCTGGTGGTCAGGAGAGAGAATGCAGCTTTAACACATGAAGCATAGACTTCTATACAACCAGAGGAGTCGCCCCCTGGTGGTCAGGAGAGAGAATGCAGCTTTAACACATGAAGCATAGACTTCTATACAACCAGAGGAGTCGCCCCCTGGTGGTCAGGAGAGAGAATGCAGCTTTAACACATGAAGCATAGACTTCTATACAACCAGAGGAGTCGCCCCCTGGTGGTCAGGAGAGAGAATGCAGCTTTAACACATGAAGCATAGACTTCTATACAACCAGAGGAGTCACCCCCTGGTGGTCAGGAGAGAGAATGCAGCTTTAACACATGAAGCATAGACTTCTATGCTTCATGTGTTAAAGCTGCATTCTCTCTCCTGACCACCAGGGGGAGACAGTTAAGGAAACCTTTCACCTGGATGATAATCTGCATGTTTAAAAATAGAACAGAGAGACAGAATGATAGATGGAGGGAATCAAAGATGGCGAGAAATGAAAATAAAGTTTAGTGATTGCCATGCTCTGATGAGGCCTCATCAATCTCATCAACAGACACACACACACACACACACACACACACACACACACACACAGACACTGCGTGTGTGGGAGTGTGTCGTTTTATTTGAGTCTCTCTCTCTTCTCTTCTGTGTGTTTCAGCTCGTTTGTTCCGGCGGCCTCAGACTTTGAAGCCGTCACAACATTTCTCGTGAGCGGACGTTGGCGGTCCGGCGGCTCGAGGATCTGACTCTGCTTGTCCTGAGGCGTCAGCGAGGCGAGCGGGGGAGGGGGGGGGGGGGGGGGGGGGGGGGCGTCAGGACAGCGCTGTCAGAGGTTTCTGTCGCCGAGCGAGAGAAACACTTGTTTCCTGTAAAACTGCAAAAAGACGACAGGAAGCAGGAAGAGAGCTGGAGATGGATGACAGAATCTAAATCTGAGTTGTGAAGGTCAACGTGTCCTGTCCTTGTTGTGATAATACAACATATGGATTATGATATTCCTCCTGAACAGATTTCTGTGAAGGGGGCGGTTCTTTACTCTGAAGCACTGAGCTGAGAGAAGCTTCCTCCTCGCTCCTCTTCATCACACGGAGTCCAGACGTCCTGCAACCCGACCGGACTCTGAAGGCTGAAGCTACGGAAACTATGTACTGCAACTCATAGATATCAAGTCAACGTAACCAGGAACACACCTAACTGGTAGTTTAGTTAAACCTAACTAGTAGTTTAGTTAAACCTAACTGGTAGTTTAGTTAAACCTAACTAGTAGTTTAGTTGTTTAGTTTAGTTAAACCTAACTAGTAGTTTAGTTGTCTAAACCTAACTAGTAGTTTAGTTGTTTTGTTTAGTTAAACCTAACTGGTAGTTTAGTTAAACCTAACTAGTAGTTTAATTGTTTAGTTTAGTTAAACCTAACTAGTAGTTTAGTTGTCTAAACCTAACTAGTAGTTTAGTTGTTTAGTTTAGTTAAACCTAACTGGTAGTTTAGTTGTTTAGTTTAGTTAAACCTAACTAGTAGTTTAGTTGTCTAAACCTAACTAGTAGTTTAGTTGTCTAAACCTAACTAGTAGTTTAGTTAAACCTAACTAGTAGTTTAGTTGTCTAAACCTAACTAGTAGTTTAGTTGTTTAGTTTAGTTAAACCTAACTAGTAGTTTAGTTGTCTAAACCTAACTAGTAGTTTAGTTGTTTAGTTTAGTTAAACCTAACTAGTAGTTTAGTTAAACCTAACTAGTAGTTTATTTGTTTAAACCTAAGAGACACACACACACACACACACACACACACACACACACACACACACACACACACACACACACACACACACACACACACACACACACACACACACAATGCTTTTGTTCTCCAGTGAAAACTCTTTTTAGTCACATAAAAATCTCTTTATTCAACTTTCAGCAAAGCTTTCTTGTACCATTATGCACATTACATTATTTATTTTGTTATAATTGCTTATCTTTACACAGTTTATTTTGGGCTATGAAGTTAGCATTTGTAGAGAAAACACCTTTCATTTAAAAAGGTGCGACAAAATCAGTAAAGTGAATTTGAATTGTTATTCAACAACATTTTGAGAATTGATGAATTGTTAAAGTTTGTCGTACATCTCCATCTCCTCTGATGAGGCTTGTTTGCACTTTATCACAATGAGATGAATGTTTTTAGGTTTTCTGAGACAGTTCAACACTCTGGAAACTCGCGATAAAGACGTTTTACTTTAAAGAATGAATCCCTTCATCACGACTGACAGACATTTGTCCAACACGAGCATCAACACACGACTCAAACGTCTTCCCTCGGCGTCGCTGCAGAGAACCGAATCCTCCGCCTCGTAAAAGCAGGAACGAAGCAGCTGATTGCTGTGATTTGTGGTGTGATCTTTGTGAGCAGCAGCTGGTGTTGTTGTTTGTTGGAGACCGTCGTTGTGATTTATGTGAACTCCTCCAGGATGCAGCTTCTTCTGAGGCGAGCGTCCCGCCTCACAGGGGGCGTGGCCTAAATAACGAAAGCCAACGGGAGTTTGATCGGCGTGTTCAGGGTCAGGCGGGGGAAAGGTCACGTGTGGGTAATGGTCTGTGAGAATCCCCTCCCGGCCGCGTTGCTGCTGGGACGCTTTGTAAGCAGGAGCGTGACGAAGGGCCTGATGATCGTTTACTGCTGTTTGTATCAGAGTCCACCAAACAACATCTGTTGCCCCCGAGCGTGTTTGGTTAGTTCCCCGTGATGGATGTCTTTCTCTCAGCGTCTTCGCTGAGAGAAAGACATTTATGGTCTTCATGCTGAGAAAGAGAAACAGACGAGACCTATAACGTTATTTACTGCTCTCTGTGTGGCTCCTCCCACATCGTTTAACAATACAGAACCATCACACATCTCCCTGGAACAAAACCACCAGGGGGCGACACCTCTGGTTGTATAGAAGTCTATGCTTCATGTGTTAAAGCTGCATTCTCTCTCCTGACCACCAGGGGGTGACTCCTCTGGTTGTATAGAAGTCTATGCTTCATGTGTTAAAGCTGCATTCTCTCTCCTGACCACCAGGGGGTGACTCCTCTGGTTGTATAGAAGTCTATGCTTCATGTGTTAAAGCTGCATTCTCTCTTCTGACCACCAGGGGGCGACTCCTCTGGTTGTATAGAAGTATATGCTTCATGTGTTAAAGCTGCATTCTCTCTCCTGACCACCAGGGGGTGACTCCTCTGGTTGTATAGAAGTCTATGCTTCATGTGTTAAAGCTGCATTCTCTCTCCTGACCACCAGGGGGCGACTCCTCTGGTTGTATAGAAGTCTATGCTTCATGTGTTAAAGCTGCATTCTCTCTTCTGACCACCAGGGGGCGACTCCTCTGGTTGTATAGAAGTATCAGCTTTAACATATGAAGCTTCGGCTTCATTGGAGGAGCAGAGAGGAGTCAGTGTTCATAAATCAGGAGCTGGAGGGAGGAAGGCTGGGCAGGTAATGAAGTGAGGAGGAGGAGGGGATGTTTGCTCCGTTGTTTCTTGTTAACCTCCAGCAGCCCATAATTCAGGCCCTGTGGGGAGGGGAGGGGACACACACTGTTTTACATTAACTGGCTGATTAGCTCGCCGCCTGCAGGCCGGCTGGAGGACGAGCTGCTGGATCGGTGTTGGTATACTTGCTAATGATCTGGCGCACTCACAGGCCTCGGCGGCCTGGAGGAGGAGGAGGAGGCAGTGATTAGCCGCGTTAGCTTGGCAGGCTGAAGGGCCGCTGGACGGGGAGGTGGAGCCTCACACGGGACGTCGGAGGAGATTAACTCTGCGGCCGCTCGATGCCGGACCGCCACGGGGTCTTTTGATCTCCAGTGGCGGTAATGATGCGCTCAACATGGTTTATTATGACTTTACCGTGATATGAATCTGCGTTATTGCCGATCATTATTGTTAGTAGGAGCCAAAAACCTCGGGTTCTGAAGAGTGAAGGCAAACCTGCATTATACTGACCATGACTTCTATACAACCAGAGGAGTCTCCCCCTGGTGGTCTGGAGAGAGAATGCAGCTTTAACACATGAAGCATAGACTTCTATACAACCAGAGGAGTCGCCCCCTGGTGGTCAGGAGAGAGAATGCAGCTTTAACACATGAAGCATAGACTTCTATACAACCAGAGGAGTCGCCCCCTGGTGGTCTGGAGAGAGAATGCAGCTTTAACACATGAAGCATAGACTTCTATACAATCAGAGGAGTCGCCCCCTGGTGGTCAGTATAGAAATGCAGCTGGATGTGTTATGAAGCATAGACTTCTATACAACCAGAGGAGTCGCCCCCTGGTGATCAGGAGAGAGAAAGCAGCTTTAACACATGAAGCATAGACTTCTATACAACCAGGAGTCTCTCTGATTGTCTTCCTCACACTAGAAGTCGTCCTCGTCTCCCCTCAGGTCTCATCTCATCGCGCCCCGGCGGTCGATGCCGGCGGACGCCTCGGCTGTCGAGTGGCTGCAAACAGCAGAGAGGAGGCGAGAAGCTGAAATGAGGCCCATTTGTAAAAGTATTGAATGCATACGAGTCTCTTCCTCCTCTTCCTCCTCTTCCTCCTCCTCAACACACACAGCAGTGAGTGTGAATGGGCTTCACGGCCCAAACAGGCTGAGCAGCAGCATTAGACGAGAGATGCAAAAAGCTGAAATCGCTTATTGACGGATGAAAAGCGGCTCGCCGCTTTGTCCTCCGCTGAATGGACGTGAAGCGTATTGACCAGCTGGTTTGAAAAGAGGAGGAACGGATGAAAAGAGGAGGAACGGATGAAAAGAGGAGAAACGGATGAAAAGAGGAGAAACAAAAGGACAGGAAGAGTCCGTGAGATGACGAGTGGAGTTCTGATGCCGAGGCTGGAGGTTCACCTCGGGTTGTGAAGTGAAAAACTTTGCTTTTGTTGACAGAACTCTGGAGCTTTTCATCTTCACGTCTTTTATTAAAACAACTATAATAAGTACTGGAGGGAATATCCTGACATTTGTTTTGTATGTGCATGATCCCCAGAGGGTGAATCATAAGGAAGTTGGTGATCCTCTGACTGTATGGAAATACATGTATTCAACATTTCTATCTGCAGTTCACATTTGAGCCACAAGAGGGAGCCTGCATGTCTGTATTGCTCTCAGCCTGTTGACTTATTGCTCTCATTCATAAAGTCCTGAACATGCGTTCATGTTTTCAATAACAGTGCATCTCTTGGCTGCTTTACAAAAGATGATATCAAGTTCTCCCTTTCTTAATTTGAAATGAATTCATTTTGAATGAGAGAAGTTGCTGATTTTCTCTTGATTGAAAACTGGATATATATTTTTGGGGACTGAACTACACTGCTAATTTATTTTACAAAAATTGGCGATCAATGTAATCTATAAATACAACATACGGAATTGTTGTCACGTTGTTGGTCTCAGATGAATCAATCACAGCTTCATAGTTGCTCTGAACGTTAACGGTTTATTTGAGTGACACAATGAAACACTAATGATAAAGATAAAAAAGGGTTCAGCTGGTTCACAGCGGTGGACTGACTCGGTTGACTGTGGCGATGATGGACAGATGGTGAAAAAATGACGTGTTTAGTATCTTTAGCCCCGCCCCTCTCCCCACCTCCACCTGCTGGAGTCAGACGCCATCACACACTCTCCTCTCACAGGACTGTGACAGATTAACTCTGCAGACTGAGGATGAGGCGCCGCACAGAAACCCAATTTACCATGAGTGTGTGTGTGTGTGTGTGTGTGTGTGTGTGTGTGTGTGTGTGTGTGTGTGTGTGTGTGTCACAAAGCTTTTCAGATATAATTACCCACACGAGGACCGTTGGCCGGGTCGCTCAGAATAAAGTTGCATGATTATAAATCACAGCAGTAATTTCAGTCTATTTTAATAAGTACTCTTTGTGAGAGACCTATACCTTTCCCTCTCTTTCTTTCTTTCATGTCTTTCTTTTGTATGTTTCATCCTCTCGACCTCTGCGCTCTGCAGCAGCTCACACACAAAAGAAAGGTCGAAGCTGAGAAGTCAAGGAAAGTGTCTGAAATGAAGCCGTTGTTCCTCTTCGTCTCGCTATGGGTAGAATCCAAGATGGCGACGGGAGACAACGGCCCAATCCCAATCTCCCCCTAAACCCTCAAGCCCTGAACCCTCAGGACTCACTGACGTCAGCTCTAAGTGTCTGAGTGTGAGAGGCTGTGAGGGCTTGATGGTGTGAATATGAATGACAGCACTTTGCTGCAACATATCACGTGACTACATAAAACATATTGTGTATTTATTTTATACTTTTTATTCACTGATTTGAACGTCTTCCTCACGAGATGAGAAGTCATTTTAGATGATATATTTACTCGTTTTTGTCAAAACGAAATGTTTGATGAATGTAAAACAAATATTATTATATATATTTTTTGCTTGCCTGCCTCTGAGTTCATGTGTTTTTATGTTCCATCTTTAATCCGTAATGTTGTGGTGTAAATGTATTTCATCGGGCTGAACGCCCACGTGTCTCTTTGTTTACCTTTTTTTTACGTCTTCATGCTTCCATTGGGAACTGCGTGTTTAACGTCACATTGCTATGAACTGTGGGTAATTCCCTTAGGCAAAGTCAGCATCCAATGCTGACTTACGGAAAGGGATCATAAAGGGCTCAAAATGTCTGCCAGAGAGACTCGAGCACTCTACGATGTGACAATGGGACACCCCTAAACCCTCACGGACTTCGCGGGAGCGCGCCTCAAAGTCCGTGAGTCCTTAAGGGTGGAGATTGGAACTGACCCAACGAGCAAGTGTTGTCTCCCGTCGCCATCTTGGATTTTGGTTGTTGTTTCTGTTGTTTTAGACCATCGCCATCTTGGTTTTTCGTTGTTGACTTTGTGGTTTTCCGCCACCGCCATCTTAGTGTTAGGCCGGCCCCTTCTTGTTTGTCGCCCATTATCTCTGCGGATTGCTGAAAGAGCTTCCAAATATTTAACCAACTCACTCCAGATGAATCGCAGCCTTGAAGCCTCGTGTTTTTGAATGTGAACATGAAAGATTTCTTACGTTGCGTGAAAAAAAGAATCAATATGCAGCTATAGAGTGAATAGAACATTAACGCTCACTGATTAGCATGATGTAGCTCGTCTGCTGTAACTGTTTACATAACCAGATATTTAAAATGAACTCAAACTGTTTCTGGAAAAACCTTGAGATTAAACTCAAACTCTTTAACAGAAAAAAAACATGCAACATTTTAATTTTAATTTTAAACAGACACAAAGCAAAGGAGACAAACTCTGATTTGAGGGTATTTATTTTGGGGAAAATATGTCAGGAGGAGAAGAAGAAAAGAAAAAAGGTCAAAAGAAAGGGAAGAGAGGTGGACGACCATTTCCTTCACCGGGAATGTGATGGAGGTTGCTGTGGTGATGCTTGCCGTCACCACGGCAACAGAGGATGGGGGCACCGTGGTCCATACAAAGAGCCGACGATGTGATTGTATAGAGGACGAGAAAAAAAAGAAGAAGAAAAAACACGAGCAGCTCAGAATGGGACGGAGCACAAAATCAGACCCCACTAGCGCTGGTTAGCTCCACGCTAACGCTTCAATCAGACGATGCTGCACTACTCCAGTTTTAGCTCGTTCAATAAATATGAACCTCATCGACCTCACCTGTGTGGGGCTTTTATTTTGAAGGAAACAGAATAGTTAGTTCATATAAGAAGTGGATTTAGACTCCGTGCCATCGAAGCTTCGAGTTCTTCACTTTGGCCTTCACCATCTTCACCACCTTCACCGTCTTCACCCTCTTTATCATCTTCATCATCGTCACCATCTCCACCATCTCCACCATATTTACCATCTCCACCATCTTCACCATCTTCACCATCTCCACCATCTCCACCATATTTACCATCTCCACCATCTCCAACCAGAGGAGTCACCCCCTGGTGGTCAGGAGAGAGAATGCAGCTTTAACACATGAAGCATAGACTTCTATACAACCAGAGGAGTCACCCCCTGGTGGTCAGGAGAGAGAATGCAGCTTCAACATATGAAGCATAGACTTCTATACAACCAGAGGAGTCCTCCTGCAGGTCCTCTCGGGCAGCAGAGGAAGGTGCTGGATGTCCTTTCATGGCAGGCCTCCTCTCCCTTGAGTCCTCTTCCCTTCTGTTCTCTCAGTTCTGCTAATTAACCGGATAATTAGCAGAACTGAGACACGGACACGTGGCTGTGACACTCTTTGAAGATTCACAATGCGTTCTCGTGTGATTTGTGTTTTCTGATTCTTCTTACGAGTCGACTCCTCTGGGAGGTGAACTCTGCACCGACGATACGACATTAGCATAACGGCGTGTTAAAAATAAACGGAGGGAGAGTTGAATGAGCGCGGCATTAAAAATGCATAGAATACCGACCGGGCAGTAAATATCACCTCAGTGCCGCTTTAACACGTCAGAACAATGAGAGAACGAAGAGGAGGAGGAGGAGGAGGAGGAGGAGGAGGAGGAGGAGGAGGAGGAGGAGGCGTGTTCTTCATCCTTTAAGCCAAAGTGAAACATAATCAACATCACACCGGGGTCAGAGTTCAGCAGGTCCTCCAAACGTGTCGTCAACAGAACCAGAGAGGGTCCGGGTCTGTAAGACCAGGTCTATTCAAGTCTGGTTCCGTTGGAAAGGGTCTATTCAAGTCTGGTTCCGTTGGAAAGGGTCTATTCAAGTCTGGTTCCGTTGGAAAGGGTCTATTCAAGTCTGGTTCCGTTGGAAAGGGTCTATTCAAGTCTGGTTCTGTTGGAAAGGGTCTATTCAAGTCTGGTTCTGTTGGAAAGGGTCTACTTAAGCTACAGATGATGATCAATGACGATCAATATCAACAGATACAGTCAGGTCCATAAATATTTGGATATTGACACATTTTTCATTATGTTGGCTCTGTACACCACAACAATGGAGTTGAAATGAAAAAAATGAAAACATTTATATACATTTAGAGTCTTTCTGCAGCTGCATTTTATATATTTTCCTCAAACATTTGACACGTTTGAACCTTTACGATCAACCATTCCTCATAACTAGACCGAGTTTATGAGTTATGGTTACGTCTACAGGGGAAATTAACTTTAAACGTTCATCAAACCCACAAAGAGAACGCTGCTGTGGGTTCTAGTGGAGATCCCAACGTTTACAATGAAGCTCATTTTGGGACATAAATCCAGAATATTTCTATTTGATGGCATCATGCATCTATAAAAAACACAGATTTTAAATACTTCACTTAAATCATCTTAAATAAATCATGAAAGTGTTGTTGTTTTGTTGTTGTTATTTGTTGATGGTCTTCGTCTTAAACTCATCAAATGAATCAGAATGTAACATTTAGTTTGGCTGCAGTGTCACGTGTTATTAAACTGAGGCCCGACGCCTCAGAATCTGTTAAATTCTGGATGTGTTTATTGTTTTGGATGAATATTGAAATTGTATTCAAACAAATGATTTGACTCCAAATGAATTTAAGTGAAATCTGTTTTGTTAGTTTTTACAAAAGTTTTCTCTTAACATTTTGATGTTGTCAATGTTGTGACATTGTGTTGTGTACTTTTATAAAGTACACCAAAATGTGTTATTATTTCCTCCATTGTCTTAAACGTTTAAGTTATGTTGTTTCCGGAACTAGCAACCCGTAGCTCAGTGCTATCAAAAGAAGAAAAAAACAGATGGCAAAAAGCAAGACAATTCCACACAGATTCCAAATCTATTCATCAAATCGCTCTGCTCCAAAGCATCACCGAGATATGAACCAAAGAACACAGCAACATGAATCACTTTATCGCTTTACAGTCAGCAAATGCTGCCTACCTTTGATGATTAGAAGAAGGAAAATGCATTTTCCGCGGTAAATCCACATTGATATAAGTGTATTGAACACCATAAGTAGTATACAAGTGAAATATAAGGTATCATAATGTACATGAGAGCATTCAAATGGCACAGATGGCACAGATTTTGGAGTCCTCGCCTGAATGTTCTCTGTTCTAAACCCTCTCTAACTTTGTTCTGCTTCACTTTATCAAAGTCAACCTTTGCAGAGAGAATGTTCACATATTGAGCTATGATTTGGGTTAGAGAATGTTCACATATTGTGTTATGATTTGGGTTACAGAATGTTCACATATTGAGCTATGATTTGGGTTAGAGAATGTTCACATATTGTGTTATGATTTGGGTTAGAGAATGTTCACATATTGTTATGATTTGGGTTAGAGAATGTTCACATATTGTGTTATGATTTGGGTTAGAGAATGTTCACATATTGTGTTATGATTTGGGTTAGAGAATGTTCACATATTGTGTTATGATTTGGGTTAGAGAATGTTCACATATTGAGCTATGATTTGGGTTAGAGAATGTTCACATATTGTTATGATTTGGGTTAGAGAATGTTCACATATTGTGTTATGATTTGGGTTAGAGAATGTTCACATATTGTGTTATGATTTGGGTTAGAGAATGTTCACATCAGTGTTCCCTCTAAGCTGCGCGCGTGCGCGGCCGCGCAGGCCAGTCGAAGTGGCCGCGCAATAGATTTTTCAGACCGCGCACATTTTTCAGACCGCGCAAACGATTTTTTTTCAGGGGTTAAAAATCTTTTTTTGCGCCAGTGTTTCTGAGATAGGAGTGAGCCATCACCGCAATAGAAGATCTTTGACGCGTCGAGTCTTCTTGGCCAATCAGCGTCCCGTTTCTCGACATGCGCGCTCTGTACCTATGCTAGCGCTCTGCCTCCGTTAGCACCCCCCACCCCCGCTGTCCTCCTCAGGGCGCCAGGAGTGAAGCTCGCCTAGAGCGCCACATGAGCTCGGGCCGGCGCTGTTTAGGCTACTCTTGACGGGCCCTGCTCCAGCAGTTATAGATACCATGGTGAAAAGAAAGGCAGAGCATGTGCGCTCAGAAAAAAAAAAAATTGCTCAGTGCTGAAAAAAATTAGAGGGAACATTGGTTCACATATTGAGCTATGATTTGGGTTAGAGAATGTTCACATATTGTGTTATGATTTGGGTTAGAGAATGTTCACATATTGTCTATGATTTGGGTTAGAGAATGTTCACATATTGTGCTATGATTTTGGAGAGCTCTAGACCTTAGTGAGGCATCATTTCAAATAGATAATCATCCTGAAAGTGCTTTTTTTAAAAGGGGAACTGAAACTTCTATTGTTGCTGTGTTGCAATCTTTATTTACTCTTAACCAGTAACATATATACTAATATTTCTGTACAAAAGCTCACGTGGGTTGCCTTTATTATAACACCAAAAGTATTCAAATAGCCCTTGTGGTTGCAGAGATACACCCTTTTTAGTTTGGGGATGTTATTTCGAGCAGAATCCTAAAAAATACCTCGGTTTTTAAGAGGCGGAGCTTATAGTTGTTCTTTTCATGTGAAGGGTGACAACCAGTGGCGGTGCGTCAATAGAGGGCGGTAGGGCGCCGCCCCTCTTAAAATTTTGCGATGAAAAAAAAAATATAATATATACTGTCAAAAAACATTATATACCACATAATTTAAATAAGAAATATACCGTGTTGACGCGCTAAATGTGTGTGGGAGACCGTAAGCCCCTGTCAACAACCACTTAAGTTAAATATAATATATCGCCATTCATCATTACTGAGAAAAGCCCCTCCCCCTGTCGGGGCGCCGGCCCAATGTGTGTCTATGGAAAGCTAACAAACATTTCACCCTCGTGACGGCAAGGACAGCTTCTCATTGGCGGATGAAACGTGAATCTTCGGGCGCACGAATCTGCGCCCTAGCCAATGACATCGTTTCTTATTGCAACGTGGTTGGACTATTCGTCGAATCAGAGACCTTTATCATTCCCTCACATCCATATAGCTCCCACGTAGCTACGCGAGCAACACAGCTAGCAGAGACTTTGATTATGTTAGTATGGCGACTGAAAACTCTGTGGTATCTCTACGCGAAACACCTTTCAATCCACGATCAGATGTCTGTGTTTTCTTGAAATAAAGCTTTGTTTTTTAGAATATTCTACTCCAAACCTCTTTTCTTCTCATTGTGGAGTGCTATTTAAACCGCGCCGCCCAACTGCGCCCCCCCAAAAAAATATGTCACCAGCCGCCACTGGTGACAACGTGACTGTTATGAAGCCGAGGAAAACAACTGATTCCCAACTTTGTGTTTCTCAGAGCAATGAACTCTAAAGTAACTCACAGCTAGCGAATGGAGAGATCTAGATTCTTATTAAAAACAAAAGATATCTCTGTGTGTGTGATTCCCTCAGCGCCGCCTCTCAGGCGTCTTAAGGAGCTCCTGTTGGAACTTTTAACACAACGTCTAACGGCAGTTTTATTACTTTTCTCACATGAATACAAAGATTTTCTCACCTTCTTTGAGTGAAATTCACTCTGAACCCTTTGAGACTCACTGAGAAACTCAAAAGTATAATTGTAAAGACACAGACAGCCCATAATTCTTTTTTTTTAAACGTGCGTTCAGGTTTTCGTTGGAAGCCAATTTACGCTTCATGGTCGTTTTGGGGCCCGTTGGGTCCCGCTGGGGCCCGCTGGATCTCGTCTGAACAGCGTCGGCGGAAAGAACCCTCGGGCTCGCACACTGATAAATTATATATATATATATATATATATATATGTATATATAATTTATCGGAATTTTGTTTTTTCCAGGTTGTGCTTCCTGGCAGTGGAAGGTGCAGATTATGTCGTTGATTATTTGGAGCAGCCGACACGTCGCTTTCATGTGTTCCTGTTGGAGGACTTTCTAAAAATGTCCTCACTTTCTAAAAATGTCCTCACTTTCTAAAAATGTCCTCACTTTCTAAAATAATTAAAAAAACATTTTAAATGTCCTTAATTTCTAAAAAAAATGTCATTACTTTCAAAAAATTAAAATAAAATCCTAACTTTCTAAAATGTTCCTTACTTTGTAAATCTCTACAGAACCCTTATCTTCTTTCTAGATGTCTTTGCTCTCAGGAACGTCCTCACTGTGTACAGCTTCATCTTCATGAATAGAAGTACAACAAACACAGCACATACTTTGTGGTAGTTGTGATGGTACTTGTACTTTGATAGTTATTCTGGTTCATTTTGCAGTATTTTATAGTTTTACAGCGTAGTATTTTGGGGCATTTTCTAACAAGTACTCTTTACTGCAGGTTGTTGTGGTGAAGGTCTGCGGTACTTTAAGTACCGCTGCTTGTTGTAGTACTGACTGTAGTATTACACAGTGTTTATTTAGTCAAAGTCGTGGACACATTAAATTACAGCTTGAGCCATAAAAAGATGTCTGCAAAAAGTCGTCACATTGATTTTCAATCTTTTTGCAAACATCTCAAGGTTTTCCAAAGACACAGAACCGGAGGGACGGGTTCTAAAGCGACGGAACCAGAGGGACGGGTTCTAGAGCGACGGAACCGGAGGGACGGGTTCTAAAGCGTTGGAACCGGAGGGACGGGTTCTAAAGCGACGGAACCGGAGGGACGGGTTCTAGAGCGACGGAACCGGAGGGACGGGTTCTAAAGCGACGGAACCGGAGGGACGGGTTCTAGAGCGACGGAACCGGAGGGACGGGTTCTAAAGCGTCGGAACCGGAGGGACGGGTTCTAAAGCATTGGAACCGGAGGGACGGGTTCTAAAGCGACGGAACCGGAGGGACGGGTTCTAGAGCGACGGAACCGGAGGGACGGGTTCTAAAGCGTTGGAACCGGAGGGACGGGTTCTAAAGCGACGGAACCGGAGGGACGGGTTCTAAAGCGTCGGAACCGGAGGGACGGGTTCTAGAGCGACGGAACCGGAGGGACGGGTTCTAAAGCGTCGGAACCGGAGGGACGGGTTCTAAAGCATTGGAACCGGAGGGACGGGTTCTAAAGCGACGGAACCGGAGGGACGGGTTCTAGAGCGACGGAACCGGAGGGACGGGTTCTAAAGTGTTGGAACCGGAGGGACGGGTTCTAAAGCAACGGAACCGGAGGGACGGGTTCTAGAGCGACGGAACCGGAGGGACGGGTTCTAAAGCGACAGAACCGGAGGGACGGGTTCTAGAGCGACGGAACCGGAGGGACGGGTTCTAAAGCGTTGGAACCGGAGGGACGGGTTCTAAAGCGACGGAACCGGAGGGACGGGTTCTAAAGCGTCGGAACCGGAGGGACGGGTTCTAGAGCGACGGAACCGGAGGGACGGGTTCTAAAGCGTCGGAACCGGAGGGACGGGTTCTAAAGCGACGCAACCGGAGGGACGGGTCCTAAAGCGTTGGAACCGGAGGGACGGGTTCTAGAGCGACGGAACCGGAGGGACGGGTTCTAAAGCGTTGGAACCGGAGGGACGGGTTCTAAAGCGACGGAACCGGAGGGGCGGGTTCTAGAGCGTCGGAACCGGAGGGACGGGTTCTAAAACGACGGGTTCTAGAGCGACGGAACCGGAGGGATGGGTTCTAAAGCGACGGAACCGGAGGGACGGGTTCTAGAGCGACGGAACCGGAGGGACGGGTTCTAAAGCGACGGAACCGGAGGGACGGGTTCTAAAGCGACGGAACTGGAGGGACGGGTTCTAGAGCGACGGAACTGGAGGGACGGGTTCTAGAGCGACGGAACCGGAGGGATGGGTTCTAAAGCGTTGGAACCGGAGGGACGGGTTCTAAAGCGACGGAACCGGAGGGACGGGTTCTAGAGCGTCGGAACCGGAGGGACGGGTTCTAAAACGACGGGTTCTAGAGCGACGGAACCGGAGGGATGGGTTCTAAAGCGACGGAACCGGAGGGACGGGTTCTAGAGCGACGGAACCGGAGGGACGGGTTCTAAAGCGACGGAACCGGAGGGATGGGTTCTAGAGCGACGGAACCGGAGGGACGGGTTCTAAAGCGACGGAACCGGAGGGACGGGTTCTAGAGCGACGGAACCGGAGGGACGGGTTCTAAAGCGTTGGAACCGGAGGGACGGGTTCTAAAGCGACGGAACCGGAGGGACGGGTTCTAAAGTGACGGAACCGGAGGGACGGGTTCTAGAGCGACGGAACCGGAGGGACGGGTTCTAAAGCGTTGGAACCGGAGGGACGGGTTCTAAAGCGTTGGAACCGGAGGGACGGGTTCTAGAGCGACGGAACCGGAGGGACGGGTTCTAGAGCGACGGAACCGGAGGGGCGGGTTCTAAAGCGACGGAACCGGAGGGACGGGTTCTAAAGCGACGGAACCGGAGGAACCTTTAAAAAGGGGACGAGCTTTCTGGCTGAAAGATTTCCTCACGAGACGAAACAGATTTCAGTTTGTCTTCTTTCACTCGACAAACTGCAACGGGACTCACGCTGTTGTGGATCAAGTTTAGTCTCAAGCATCACAAGAAGGTTTCAAACACACGGTTCTCTCACCGGACCGGGAGGATAGATTCCATTGTTTTACATTGTTGTAAAATATATTATGAGGGTAATTCAACTTACTTTTTTAAAATGATTTATGAGCTCTGAGCCTGTTTTGTGGATTTTCCCATGATCCTCCTCTTCTCCCCCCCGGTCCCCACCTTCATGACCTCACAGACCTGCCTTCATCGCTCCCTCTCTTCCCTCTCTTCCTCCACATGGTTCATCCATCCACACCTCCTTTATTTCACCTTTATATAATCCTGACAAGCTCCGCCTCCTCCTCCTCTTCCTCCCTCGTCCTCCTCTGTGTTCCCTCTATCCTTCCTTCCTTTTTTCTTTTTGGATGTTACCTTCTCTCGTTCCCTCGCCGCCAAGACCCGCCCTCCCGCCGCCAAGCCCCGCCCCCTCATCGTGCCGAGCGAGGGATTTAAATTATTTTTTTTTTTTGATGATTTTGGTTTTTGTAAGATATTAATAATGAGAATAATGTTAATAATCTTCTTAACATGACCTGGTCTGTCCAGATTTAAGGAAGTCGGTACTCTGAACTGGAGAAATGTTGTTGTTTCTGTTCATATCTCTGTAATAAGCTTTTTATTCTTATTTGTTTTATATTGTTGTTATTTTTTGTATTCTTATTGTTATGTCTCTGGATGTGAGCCGCTGATTGGACCTCGGGGCGTCACGTGATCACACGCAGCGTTCACGCATCACGTCGGTATGAAACGCAGCCGTGTAATTAATGAAGCGTTGAAACTCCCGCGTATTAAATGTTTATTTTAAAAATCCATTTATTTGAACCGTTTTCATCTATTTGTTTTTCTCCCGACGGATTTTCACGACTCGTGAGGCCACGAACATTAAATTGTGTTTATGAACTAATTTAATAATGTAAAATATATTCGTCTGCAGAAAAATATTGAAATGAAATTCAAATTTAAAAACGCATTTTTCTGCATATGATGTTTGAAGAAATGAAAGAAGTTGAATCGGAGAATAATTTTAATGGTTGAAAATAAAAACATTCAGCGAGAAAGTTAAAGTGAAATAAAACATCTTGTTTTAGCTTCATGGCTCATGAATATTAAACATTACAAGATTTTTATTTCATGTCTTTTTCATGTTTGTCAATTTCAGAGAAAAGACCTGGAAGAATCCCAATGTATAAATTACTTTTTATTTTATTTTTAAACAACTAATGTTCAAAAGGAAACTTCAGTTTGTTTAATTTTCAGGTTGATAAAACAACTTGAAAAAATCTTAATTTCACGTTTAATTTATTTATTATTAAGCTCAAAAGAAAACTGAAAACTATTTAAATCTTCATGTTGGTGACAATAATGCATTTCCAGCCATTATATTATTATAATATATATATATATATATATATATATATATATATATATATATATATATATATATATATATATATAGTGTGTGTGTTGTATATAATAAAGATTGAGGCAAAGAGAACCAGAACTAAAGGTTCTCAGCTCCAAACCCTTCGTAGTAGATCTTCTTCAGCAACGTCTTGGTCAGCTCTGGTCTCCTATTGGTTCACCACACGTCCTGGTCCCGACAGCAGCCAATCAGAGCGCAGGACAAACAGGAACAGGAAGGAGTAACGTCCTGTGATCACGGCCGAACTGGAACAGGAAGTGAAGCGTACGGTTCCATCCTCAATTAAAAACCGGAGAGTCGGGAACCAAAAACATGACGGAGTCCAGACTGAAGGTTCAGCGTCTCAAAACCCAACGGATCCTCATGAAGCAGAGACCTTGAACGCATCTTCTTCACTAGAAACCACTTGTTATTCTTTCTATATAGATTATAATATATATATATATATATATATATATATATATATATATATATATATATATATATATATATTATTATTATTGTTATATAACCCGTTTAAAAAATGTTGATGAACTGAACACCTGAAGCATAAAAACAAGTTTATTCTCGACTGTAAATGAGACTCAATTTGTCGGAAATCTGGTTTATTTTCCTTTAAAAAGCCGTAACTAGTAAAAATAATCATAATAATTAATAAGATCACACGCTCCCTTGAGTGGCCGTTCTGGTGCTTTCACCCATAACTCACAATCTTCTTCAGCAGACGGTTCTCATCTCTTTGGTTCTCGACCCTAATGTCCAGATTCCTTAAGTGGGCGGAGCTTATTGTTCAGTCGGACACGCCCACTAAAATGAAAATGTTATTCATGAGCATCTGAACAAAGCAACGCCAGCTGCAGGTTGTTGGTTTGAACGTTGGACTGGACCCTCCGGTTTGGTTCCGGCTCCCGTGGGTTTTGGCGAGTGTTTGTACATTATTGTTTAATGAGTTATGTGTTTTAATAGAAACATGCTTGTGTATGATAATAATTAAATACTATGGAGAAAACAATATGAGGCGTTCCTTGTTCTTTGTTCTGAATTATTTGTCATTTTAAAATGTATTGTCAATTATAAATACTGTTTACTAACAATATTATGAATAATATTTAAAAAAAACATTTTATTTTAAGTTCAAAAAAGTAAAAAAAAATTAAACACATAATAACAAAATGTCCTTTTGACCTGAATGATAATAAACATAAACAAACAAAGTGAAACAAACAAGTATTTTTAGCAGTAACTTTAATCATGAAAGTATAAAACCTGCAGTTTAATGTTTATGATTTTAACAATGACTTCTGGCCAATCAGAGACCAGCATGTGGTGAAGTATTATAATAATATATATGTGTGTTTATTCAATATGAAACATTGTAACTCGTTACTGTGATACTTAAAAAAAAAAACGGATTATTTAACATTTTAAGTGTCTGACTGGTTCAGAACTGCAGGGGGCAGCAAACACACACACACACACACACACACACACACACACACACACACACACACACACACACACACACACACGCACACACACACACACACACACACTCACACACACACACACACACACACACATATACACACACACACACACACACACACACACACACACACACACACACACACACTCACACACTTGTTCCGTTTAAACACGGTTAAATGATTCTATAAGAGACGTGTGATGCTGTATGCTGTCATAGACCACAAGTCCAGAGAGCTCTCAACCCCCCAGAGTCCAGACCAGCTCAGGTACCCCTCACCTGCTGCACCTGTTTACAACCACTGAGAGATCAGGTTGCTGCTAACTAACATCAGCTGTGTGATCCTGTACAGGCTGAACTATCTGGACAGCAGAGAGAAGGTTTCTCTACCAGGAGGAGACTCTCAGTCCTCCAGAGAACACAGAGACACGGAGGAACCAGAGTAGAACCCAAACCTGAACCCAGGATAAAGAGGTTCAGTGAATGTGGTGCTGAAGGTGTGGAGGTGGATCAGTGTGTCAGAGGAGACTCTGTAGAAGGACAGAGAGCCAGCAGGACAGTCCACATACACTGCTACTCTACCAGAGGAGGAGGAGGAGGAGGAGGAAGAGGAGGAGATGTGTGTTACTGTCTCATTGTGACAGACAGAGTAACCACCATAATAACACTCCAGACTCCAGGACTGATCATTCATTCCAAACAAACAGTCTTCACTGACTCCTCTCCTTCTGATTCCTCTGTAACTCACTGATATAGAAACGTTTCCTCTCCACTCGACCTCCCAGTAACAGCGACCAGTCAGACCAGTTCTACACAGCAGCTGAGGCCAGTAGTCAAACCTGTCTGGATGATCAGGATATGACTGATACTCCATCACATGTGTCACCTTCCTGTTGTTGTCAGACAGTTTGAGGTTCCTGCTCACTGTGTTTGTGTCGAGTGTGAGTTCACAGGAATCTGATGGAGAGAACAAGACACAATACAGCTGCAGTTATTAATCTATCATCTGTTCATCTGTTGACACTTTGATGATGACATCAGAGATGTGAATGAGTGATGTCACAGTCTGAAGATGGTTGAATGTTTTCATGAATCAAACTCAAAGCACACTTACACTTCCTCAGACCTGGTCTGAACCATCGGACTCCAGCAGGCTCCACCCTGAAAGGAGGAGGAGTCAGAGCAGCATGGACACATGAACATGACATCACTCTCATCACAGAGCTTTGTTATTCATGTTCACATGGACATGACATCACTCTCATCACAGAGCTTTGTTATTCATGTTCACATGGACATGACATCACTCTCATCACAGAGCTTTGTTATTCATGTAGTAGTGGTGTATAGCATGCCGCATATGAATATATGTGAATGCATACAAATGTCACAACTGACTATATGAACATCTGTTTATTGAACTTTAACAAAGTGCAAAATGTAAAACTAATCTTTTTTGTGGCTTTTAGTCCAGTGCTTCTTTAATGTGTCTTGTCCATATATTGAAGAAGCAATAATGATAACAAATAAACAATTCTAAATAATAAATACTTTATATACAGTGTTTACTAGGTTTACAGCTTCAGGGGGCGACACCGACACAAACACTTAAAGTAGCGGCTCTCAAACTTTTTCTGTAAATAACTTCATGTTGTGACTCCATCTGTGCTTTTATAAATAACAGAATAAAGAAAATTGCAATCACTTTCAAGTAAATCAGATTGCTCCATCAGACAATTTTTTATTTTTAAATTGCAATCACTTAGAACAATGAAAATAAAGTTATATCTGTGCAAAAAATAACTAATATTTAGTTACTACTAAATTGCTCATTGTGGAAAACAAGAAGCTATTTATTTTGTTGCCAAACCAAACAGAATGAGAGATGTGAGCATCAGGTTGCATCAGTATCAGTGGAGCAGTGAGCCTCTACACATCTTTATAAACGGGTTGTAGATTTGATACAATTCATGTTCAACGTTGATCTGAGATCTGTTTTCTGTTGAGACGCAGCAGCAGAAAGGACGACGGAGACTTCTGGCAAAGAGACAAGAGTCGAGTCGCTATGAGCAGCGTGACCTGTTAACGGGTAACGTAAACATTTACCAGGAAGTACAGCATGTCTCCATGTATTTATTAATGACTTAGTTTATGTCCGTGTACTTTGTGCTTTTGTAATATGTGAAGCCAGCAGCTCATTGTTGGTAGAAGACACGAGCACTTTGTCTCTTTCACCTGAGCAGGAGAGCTGCTCTGTGTTCAGAGAGCTGCTCTGTGATCAGAGAGCTGCTCTGTGATCAGAGAGCTGCTCTGTGTCCAGAGAGCTGCTCTGTGTTCAGAGAGCTGCTCTGTGTTCAGAGAGCTGCTCTGTGATCAGAGAGCTGCTCTGTGATCAGAGAGCTGCTCTGTGATCACAGAGCTGCTCTGTGTTCAGAGAGCTGCTCTGTGATCAGAGAGCTGCTCTGTGTTCAGAGAGCTGCTGTTGCATCTTCACTGGGAGCGTTTAAAACTCAGATATATAGGTCTGCTTTTCACGCCACATATTTTTTGACGCTCTCTGTCCGCTGCTGTGTGCTCAGCGCTCACCTGTGTGTGTGTGTGTGTGTGTGTGTGTGTGTGTGTGTGTGTGTGTGTGTGTGTGTGTGTGTGTGTGTGTGTGTGTGTGTGTGTGCGCATCGGGTGGAACTCCGCTGTGCGCGATGCAGAGCAGAGGAGAAGTGTTAAACCATGTAGAGACAGAAATGACAAGCTGTGTGTGGATAAGATAATAAAATACGGACGTTTAGTTTAATAACAGAACGAGGTGTAGACCTGTTCTATAGGAAAGAGAACCTTAAATGAAGACTTGTGATCTGGAGCTATCAAGAAATCTACAGGGGGGCGGGGGGTTTCTTCAGGGGGGCGGGGGGTTTCTACAGGGGGCGCCCCGCCGAGGCAAAATCCCGGACGTTTTTGGAATCCCTGCCGGACGCATTTTTTAGGTCTCGAAAAGAGGACATGTGTGGGAAAAAGAGGACGTCTGGTCACCCTAATTTATTTGAGTTCTTGTGAGAATTTCGCCCCGACGCGCCCCTTCTTCCTCCTCCTCCTCCTCCTCCTCCTCCTCCTCCTCCTCCTCCTCCTCCTCCTCCTCCTCCTGTGCTTTTATTTTGAAGAGAATTTTTAATGCAGCAGAGTGCTGTTTATTCAATTCCTGTCATATTCATGTAATGTGCTGTAACTCTGTTACGTTGTTCATTCTGGTCACATGACATCTATTGCTTCTGTCCATCAGGAGAGGGATCCTCCTCTGTTGCTCTCCTGAAGGGTTCTTCCTGTTTTCCCTGTGAAAGGGTTTTTACTATCTTTATTTGGGGAGTTTTTCCTGATGTGATGTGAGGTCCCGGGACAGGATGTGGGCAGGTAGAAAATCCACGGCCCGCCACTGTACAGTTACAACCGGCCCTTTGAGGGCGACCATGATGCTGATGTGTCCCGGGGTGAAAATGAGTTTGACACCCCTGCTTTGATTTATCCAGAGCAGAGTTTTGATAAGTTTTAAGTTAGAATATGTTTTGATTGTATTTGGTTATACAATATGGCCTTGTTTTGTCTGTTTTTGCCTGTTATTCATTTATTTATTCAATTTGATCATTTGAGTTAGTTTGTTAACACAAATATATATAAAAGTTGAAAATATCCTACTGTGTTTTTTATTTATTATTATAATTTTTCATTTCAGAAATAATTTTGGCGATGGGTGCCCCTTTTTGTGGTTTGAGCACCTGCCCCCCAAAATGTCTGTGCACGTGCCCGATGACGCCCGTCAACGTGTCAGGATACACCACTGTCCTAGTTTCTGATGCTGAGACAAGACAACGCTCCAGAAACACAACAGCTTCATCACCTTCCCTCCCTGTTCTGGATCATCCTGGCTCCTGTTCCCTGACTACTTCTGTCTGTACTGATCGTCTGATGTGGACTCAAACAGTTAGATGAGTCTCTGGTAGTTTGAGGTCAGCTTGGTGTGTCAGGGTCATATTAACCAGGCTGACAGTGTGACAGAGAACAGGTTTCCAGCTCTTCATACCTGAGAGTCTCCAGTCTCCAGTGGGGATCCTCCAGTCCAGCAGACAGCAGCTTCACTCCTGAGTCTCCTGGATGATTGTAGCTCAGGTCCAGCTCTCTCAGATGGGAGGGGTTGGAGCTCAGAGCTGAGGCCAGAGAAGCACAGCCTTCCTCTGAGATCAGACAGCCTGACAGCCTGCAAACACACAAAACAACACACGTCACATCTTAACACAATCTGAAGGAGGATACGAGTTTATCCATGAATGTAAATCAGGACTTAAGTGTCCATTAGTTTCACATCCTGACCTGAGAGTCTCCAGTCTCCAGTGTGGACTCTCCAGTGCAGCAGACAGAAGCTTCACTCCTGAATCATGCAGGTTGTTCTTACTCAGGTCCAGCTCTCTCAGACTAGAGGACTGGGAGCTGAGGACTGAGGACAGAGCTTCACAGCTTCTCTCTGAGAGGTTACAGCTACTCAACCTGAAATATGTACAGCACATGTGTGAACACATTCATATCTACATTTGATATAAAGTACAATGATATTTGGGTAGGCAGTACTGTCATGTATAAAAAGTAGTAAACTGACAGAAGAGAAATGACAATACAACACATGGAAGTTCTTGTTGACCATTTATAGGTTTATTAAACCTGACCTGAGGGTTTCCAGTCTACAGTGAGGACTCTCCAGTGCAGCAGACAGCAGCTGCACTCCTGAATCCTGCAGGTTGTTGTTACTCAGGTCCAGCTCTCTCAGACTAGAGGACTGGGAGCTGAGGACTGAGGACAGAGCTTCACAGCTTCTCTCTGAGAGGTTACAGCTACTCAACCTGAAATATGTACAGCACATGTGTGAACACATTCATATCTACATTTGATGTAAAGTACAATGATATTTGGGTAGGCAGTACTGTCATGTATAAAAAGTAGTAAACTGACAGAAGAGAAAAGACAATACAACACATGGAAGTTCTTGTTGACCATTTATAGGTTTATTAAACCTGACCTGAGGGTTTCCAGTCTACAGTGAGGACTCTCCAGTGCAGCAGACAGCAGCTGCACTCCTGAATCCTGCAGGTTGTTGTTACTCAGGTCCAGCTCTCTCAGACTAGAGGACTGGGAGCTGAGGACTGAGGACAGAGCTTCACAGCTTCTCTCTGAGAGGTTACAGCCACTCAGTCTGAAGAGACGATGATGAAGAAAAAATTATTAATAAGTGGAAAAGATGGCAGCGTATTTAAGTTATGGTCTATGAACCTAACTCTCTCTGTACTTACAGAGCTTTGTTGGAGGCTTTGACCACTGGCAGCAGCCTCAGAAGAGCCTCCTCTGAAGCAGAGTATTTCTTCAGGTCAAACACCTCCAGATCTTTTCCTGATGACAGTAAGATGAAGACCAGAGCTGACCACTGAGCAGGAGACAGTTCATCTGTGGAGAGACGTCCTGAACTCAGGGACTGTTGGATCTCCTCCACTAGAGAACTATCATTCAGTTCATTCAGACAGTGGAACAGATTGATGCTTTTCTCTGGAGACACATTCTCACTGATCTTCTTCTTGATGTACTGGACTGTTTCCTTATTGGTCTGTGAGCTACTTCCTGTCTGTGTCAGCAGACCTCGTAGGAGAGTCTGATTGGTCTGCAGTGAAAGACCCAGGAGGAAGCGGAGGAACAAGTCCAGGTGTCCATTAGGACTCTGTAAGGCCTTGTCCACAGCACTCTGGTAGAGATGTCTTGGTTTAGGTTTGTCTCTAAAGACTTTAGACAACCGGGAGGTTGTTTGTTCTTCTGCCATCAGGTTGACACCAGACTTGATGAAGGTCAGATGGACATGAAGAGCAGCCAGAAACTCCTGAACACTCAGATGGACGAAGCAGAACACCTTGTCCTGGTACAGTCCTCTCTCCTCTCTAAAGATCTGTGTGAACACTCCTGAGTACACTGAGGCTGCTCTGATATCGATGCCACACTCTGTCAGGTCGGATTCATAGAAGATCAGGTTCCCTTTCTGCAGCTGATCAAAAGCCAGTTTCCCCAGAGACTTAGTCATCTTCCTGCTCTTTGGACTCCAGTGTGGATCTGTCTCAGCTCCTCCATCATACTTGACGTTCTTCACTTTGGACTGAACCACCAGGAAGTGGATGTACATCTCAGTCAGGGTCTTGGGCAGCTGTCCTCCCTTTGTGGTCTTCAACACGTCCTCCAGAACTGTAGCAGTGATCCAGCAGAAGACTGGGATGTGGCACATGATGTGGAGGCTTCGTGAGGTCTTGATGTGGGGGATGATCCTGCTGGCCTGCTTCTTATTGCTGAACCTCTTCCTGAAGTAGTCCTCCTTCTGTGGGTCAGTGAACCCTCTGACCTCTGTCACCAAGCCAACACAGTCAGGAGGGATCTGATTGGCTGCTGCAGGTCGTGTGGTTATCCAGAGGCGAGCAGAGGGAAGCAGGTTCCCCCTGATGAGGTTTGTCAGCAGCACAGCCACTGAGGTGGACTCTGTGACATCAGTCAGGACCTCATTGTTGTGGAAGTCCAGAGGAAGTCGACACTCATCCAGACCGTCAAAGATGAACACAACCGGGAACTCTTCAAACCTGCAGATTCCTGCTTCTTTAGTTTCAGTGAAGAAGTGATGAACAAGTTCCACCAAGCTGAACTTCTTCTCTTTCAGCACATTCAGCTCTCTGAACGTGAATGGAAACGTGAACTGGATGTCCTGGTTGGCTTTGTCTTCAGCCCAGTCCAGAGTGAACTTCTGTGTTAAGACTGTTTTCCCAATGCCAGCCACTCCCTTTGTCATCACTGTTCTGATTGGTTCCTCTCTTCCAGGTGAGGCTTTAAAGAGGTCTTCTTGTCTGATGGTGGTTTCTGGTCTGTGTGGTTTCCTGGATGCTGTTTCAATCTGTCTGACCTCATGTTCATCATTGACCTCTGCAGTCCCTCCCTCTGTGATGTAGAGCTCTGTGTAGATCTGGTTCAGAAGGGTTGGGTTTCCTGCTTTAGCGATCCCCTCAAACACACACTGGAACTTCTTCTTCAGGTTAGATTTGAGTTTACGCTGACAAACTGCAGCAAGAAGTCCTGAATGAACACACAACAAAGAGGATCAATGAGTCAAAGAATAGATGTCAACATGTCATTTCCTCAAAGAATGAGTCTATGAATATATTCTGGTCCATCTCTTGAGACATTAGTAAACGTCCCATTTATCCAGCATGTTAAATCTTTAGAGAAATCCTCTTACTGCTCTGCAGACAGTCAGCCAGCTCCTCCTGCTTCATGCTCCTCAGGAAGTGCAGTGAGATCTTCTGAAAGGCTTCTCTGCTGCTCCTCCTCTGCTCTTCATCCTCACTCTGACTCTCTAAGCATTCTGGGTAATCTGAACTCACAACCTTCTGGATCTTCTTCAGCTCGTCCTTCACAAAAGTGAGGATGTTCTCCTCCAGCAGCTGGAACAGAATATTCTATGAATGACAAACTAAAACCATGGAAGCAAACATCAGATCCATGTTGGACAGACTGACAACCCACTGGTCTAAAGAGTGCAGCATGGAGATGGTTGTGAACAGAATAGATGTAAAAGTAGTTGTACATGTACAGACCATAAATATGGAGTCCAGGTGTGTTTGATGCTGCTGGGCAGACGGACCTCTGGGAACCTCTGAGCTCTCCTGGTCCTCTCTGTGGAGGAGTCATGAACAATCAGCTCACATTGTGTTTGCTCCACAGACTGTTTATTGTTCATGATATTAAAACACAAATACAACAATAACTTAAAGATGTTGTGTTCTGTCATGATTAATCATTTCATAAACCAGATGCTAAAGACTGGAGATGAAGGACGACCATCTGTGTGACAGTTAGTCATCTGTTTCATCTGTTTTAAGAACTTACTCTGGGTCATAAGACCGTTGTTCATCTCTGAAGTCAATCCAACCACCTTTAGACCGATCACTCTTCATGGACACACAGCTGGGTTCAGGAGACTTTTCTCTCTGCTGCTGTGACCTGATAGAAACACTGAGAATTACTGATCATACAAGTTCCTCTTTCTGCTTTCACTGGTTTCATTCAATAGAAACGTTATTGTTACTGCAGCTAGTCCACAGACCTCTGAATCTGATGCAGGCAGGTAGGGTAGGCTGTTTATGTTAATAAAGTAATATATGAACATGTTTATGTTAATACAGTAATATATGTACAGGTTGTTTATGTTAATAAAGTAATATATGAACATGTTTATGTTAATAAAGTAATATATGAACATGTTTATGTTAATACAGTAATATATGAACAGGTTGTTTATGTTAATAAAGTAATATATGAACATGTTTATGTTAATAAAGTAATATATGAACATGTTTATGTTAATAAAGTAATATATGAACAGGTTGTTTATGTTAATAAAGTAATATATGAACATGTTTATGTTAATACAGTAATATATGTACAGGTTGTTTATGTTAATAAAGTAATATATGAACATGTTTATGTTAATAAAGTAATATATGAACATGTTTATGTTAATAAAGTAATATATGAACAGGTTGTTTATGTTAATAAAGTAATATATGAACATGTTTATGTTAATAAAGTAATATATGAACATGTTTATGTTAATAAAGTAATATATGAACATGTTTATGTTAATACAGTAATATATGAACAGGTTGTTTATGTTAATAAAGTAATATATGAACATGTTTATGTTAATACAGTAATATATGTACAGGTTGTTTATGTTAATAAAGTAATATATGAACATGTTTATGTTAATAAAGTAATATATGAACATGTTTATGTTAATAAAGTAATATATGAACAGGTTGTTTATGTTAATAAAGTAATATATGAACATGTTTATGTTAATAAAGTAATATATGAACATGTTTATGTTAATAAAGTAATATATGAACATGTTTATGTTAATACAGTAATATATGAACAGGTTGTTTATGTTAATAAAGTAATATATGAACATGTTTATGTTAATAAAGTAATATATGAACATGTTTATGTTAATAAAGTAATATATGAACAGGTTGTTTATGTTAATAATATAATATATGAACAAGTTGTTTATGTTAATAAAGTAATATATGAACAGGTTGTTTATGTTAATAAAGTTAATATATGAACAGGTTGTTTATATTAATAATGTAATATATGAACAGGTTGTTATGTTAATAAAGTAATATATGAACAGGTTGTTTATATTAATAAAGTAATATATGAACAGGTTGTTTATATTAATAATGTAATATATGAACAGGTTGTTTATGTTAATAAAGTCATATATAAACATGTTGTTAATGTTAACTCTTATAAATATCTGGGTATTCTGATTGAAACCTTTTATTTTCGAAATAAGCTGTGCTTTTCCAATAATGTAAAAAAGCGATTAGTTGCTGCTACTTTTTGACCTGTGTTGGACTATGGTGATCTTCTTTATATGCATGCCTCTGCTAACTGTCTTCGTAGGGTGGACGCAGCTTACCAGCTTCACTGAGGTTCATTACCAACTGTAAGGCTCTGACTCACCACTGAGTCCTACTCGGGTAGGACGGCCTGCTTTGGCCCCGTAGGCTCTCTCATTGGTACACCCTTATTTATAAGGCAATCCTTGGTCTGCTCCTAACTACCTGTGTGTTTGCATCAACCAGAGAAGTGTCGGGACAATATTCTTTGCGATCTCTGGACTTTTTTATGCTCACTGTCCCAAAATGCCAGAACGGAAATGTGAAAGGGTCTTTTGTGTCCTCTGCCCCCTCATCATGGAATATGTTGCAGAATGTTTTAAAGCTCAGGGAACTGATACCACTGACTGCTGTTAAATCTAGAATGAAAGAAATAGAGGCAGGTTCCCAAAAATGTAAATGTTTCTTAAATTGACTCTACGTCACTGTCTCTTAGCTTTTAGTTTCTTTTAACTTGTCTTCTTCTGTGTTTTCTGTCTGTAACTATGTGTTTTTTTATGCTGCTGCCTGTCTTGGCCAGGTCTCCCTCGAAAAAGAGATTTTTAATCTCAATGGGACTTCCTGGTTAAATAAAGGTTTTAAATAAAAAAAATTTAAAAAAGTAATATATGAACAGGTTGTTTATGTTAATAAAGTAATATATGAACAGGTTGTTTATGTTAATAAAGTAATATATGAACATGTTGTTTATGTTAATAAAGTAATATATGAACAGGTTGTTTATGTTAATAAAGTAATATATGAACAGGTTGTTTATGTTAATAAAGTAGTATATGAACATGTTTATGTTAATAAAGTAATATATGAACATGTTGTTTATGTTAATAAAGTAATATATGAACAGGTTGTTTATGTTAATAAAGTAATATATGAACATGTTTATGTTAATAAAGTAATATATGAACATGTTTATGTTAATAAAGTAATATATGAACATGTTGTTTATGTTAATAAAGTAATATATGAACAGGTTGTTTATGTTAATAAAGTAATATATTAACATGTTGTTTATGTTAATGAAGTAATATATGAACCATGTTTATGTTAATAAAGTAATATATGAAGCATGTTTATGTTAATAAAGTAATATATGAACAGGTTGTTTATGTTAATAAAGTAATATATGAACTGGTTGTTTATGTTAATAAAGTAATACTACTGTAAGAAGATGGATGAAGTATTTAAGATGATCTTTATTGTGGTAGAGATGGACTACAGCGTTGTAGTTTCTCCGCTGCAGACTGACGTCACTAACATCTCCTGCCGTCGCGTCATAACTACGTAGTCAGTGAAAGTCTGATCCTCTAAACTCCGCGGTTGTCTTCTCCTAACTCCTCATGAAGTCTCCTTCCCTTCTTTCCTTGACCCCGTGACGTTTTTACAGAGGTTAAGGAAAAGTGCTTAGGGTTAGACGTTAGGAGGAAATGTTTTGACTATTTGACCGCAGCCACAGAGTGGCAGTATGGAATTGAGCTATATCCACTAAAATGAGATTAGCAGCACCGTTAGCCAATCAGAAGCAGCAAAGCACAGTTCTCTGTCAAACTCTCGCTTCGATTCGCTGATAAAGAAAGTTCCCCCACGTGGAAAATCTGACAGAACACGACACAGGAATGCCTTTCTGCACATAACAGGAAGTACGTCTACGTTTTACAATGCGGATATCCCCAGATAAACGTGGAGACCGGCTTTAATCATTAATAATTCATATTTCTCAACAGTCCCTTGGATAAATAGTGTTTGATGCATGGCTGTGTTGGTTGATGGAGGGAAGTGATGATATCTTGTTAATGTGGTTTGAGAGGATTCTAGAGAGCGACCGTGTAAACCTGTAGCATAATGCTAATGAGCACAAGAGCTACAAACGTGACGAGTGTTCAATATTTTTGTGAGATATTAATATTGATATTTGGTAATTCATAAAGTTGGTGTTGGAGCTGTGTTTGGAGCATGACAACCAGGCGTATATATTCTTATTATATAGAGCCCCAATAGGGCTTCAAACATCACCAGAACCAAGGAGAGCAAAGCTGTTCCACCAACGCTTCTTCACCACATGTTGCTCAGTGATGATGTGACAGAAGCAGCTGCTGGGTCTGAACAGCTGATGGAGTCAATGGGAGGAAACATTCACACATCTGGAGCACATTCTTCCTCATTTAGAACAGAGACTTCAGACTTTGAGCAGAAATAAAGGAGTATGATGCTGAAGTGTAACTTGTGGAAAAGGTTCTCAGGTGTTTTGTTTGAGGCTCTAGAACCAGACGGAGATCCATCTGAGTCTGATCCAGGATCTGCTCTCATAGTTCTGCATCAGGAAGATAAACCTTTGAGCAGAACATTTAGTCTTCATCCTCAATGCATCGTCTTCATCAGGTCAGCTGACAGTAAAACAGTCTCTTACTTTTGTGTCTGAGGGTCCAGGTTCATGACTGAAGAGTGGAGGATGATCTTTGGACCGATCACTCTTCATGGACAGACAGATGGATCCTGGAGACTCTGCTCTCTGTCTGGACTGAACTCTGCAAACATCAAGAGGGTTTTATTCAGAATGAATCTTTGATAACAACAAAGACATTAAAGTAGATCTCAAGACACAAACTACTGTTACTGCAGGTATGTAGAAGGCAGTGGTGGCCTCAGGGCCTGTAAGCCTTCTCTGCTGGCCTAAACAGAATCACAAAGTTATAGATTTTTATCATTTTATTGTTTTTCATAAATGTACTACATGTATTATAATAATTTTCCCTATTAGCTTATTTTCTCATTGCACAGCTCCTGTCTTCCTCTGTTGCTCTGCCTTCATCCTGCAGCACTGCTTTCAATGCAGCTGGTTTTAAAGATAGTTTCATCCAATCAGATGTTCTCTCCTGTGGCAGCGTGACCATTAACATGCGCTGTGATTGGTCTGTGGGGCAGCGTGACCATTAACATGCGCTGTGATTGGTCAGTGGGGCAGCGTGACCATTAACATGTGCTGTGATTGGTCAGTGGGGCAGCGTGACCATTAACATGCGCTGTGATTGGTCAGTGGGGCAGCGTGACCATTAACATGCGCTGTGATTGGTCAGTGGGGCCAGCGTGACCATTAACATGCGCTGTGATTGGTCAGTGGGCCAGCGTGACCATTAACATGCGCTGTGATTGGTCTGTGGGGCAGCGTGACCATTAACATGCGCTGTGATTGGTCAGTGGGGCAGCGTGACCATTAACATGTGCTGTGATTGGTGTGGGGCAGCGTGACCATTAACATGCGCTGTGATTGGTCAGTGGGGCAGCGTGACCATTAACATGCGCTGTGATTGGTCAGTGGGCCAGCGTGACCATTAACATGCGCTGTGATTGGTCAGTGGGCCAGCGTGACCATTAACATGTGCTGTGATTGGTCAGTGGGGCAGCGTGACTTCTGTCAACGAAAGAAGGAGCAGAAGCTAGAAGCTAGAATAACGTAACATCTTGACACTTAAAAGTCTGTTTCAACTCGGTGTTCTGGATTAAAATCAAGGCAGAGTTACTGAGATCGCCAACAAAGCTCTGAAACCTGCCTCCATTTCAACATCCTGTCTTTGTGAAGCGGTTTTTAGTGAAGTGACCAGAGTGACATACAGGTTTAAGTTACGAGTAGCGTCAGTAGACTGGACATGAACACGTCGGGGCTCGTTCTCTCCCGTCACCCCGACCGGCTCGGAGCAGAGAAACAAGATCAGGGCTCCACTAATTCGGCGTAATGGTG
>JBAMJR010000122.1:595000-710000 GCA_038501785.1 Myoxocephalus aenaeus | reverse complement strand
TCTTTCTCTCTCTCTGGTGCATGCTGGATATTAATTTAACTGCTTTACTTTGCATAGCAGTTTTTCACCCACTTATAATTCTACTATTCTACATTGCAGTTCAACAATAAATGGTGCATGGACAACAAACACCAGAATAGTTTCAGAACATTTTCTTTTTTATTATTTTAAATAATTTATTACACACTCAAAGTTAGGATTAAATTAACTCCATAAACTGTGCAAAACACTCTTTTTTTCAAATATGTTTATTGAACAAACCTCAAAACATGATACAAGCTGTATAGGGAATGACTATGGTTAACAAGGTTTGACAGGTTTTTTTCCCTTACACACAAACACAGAGGGCTGGCCAGTCAGCAGGATCTATAGGTTCTCCCTGGATATCAGGAATTGCGGAGGGTGAGGTGTCTGCAGGCGGCAGTGTAGTTTCACTGGTGCCCTGAGTGCTTGATGTGGTCCTGGATGTCCCTTCACCTTCACCTGTATTCAAGCAAATTGTATAGCCAGACAAGCGGTGTTTAATATAATAAGTGAAATGATCATGAATGTGGTTGAACTTCTTTAAGAAAACAAGCTATTGTATTTAATACATGCTAACATGTTTCTATTGTACTTTAAAGTATGGATGTGGCTTGAATAAATACTATTACATAGACTCACCTGATGCAGGCTGTGTGTTACTGGCAGTGGTGTATAAAGTACCCAAAAGCCGTACTTGAGTAAAAGTAAAGATACCTTACTGGAAAATTACTCCAGTAAAAGTAAAAGTCACCTATTAAAATACTACTTGAGTAAAAGTCTTAAAGTATCTGATATTTTCTGTACTTAAGTATCAAAAGTATTTTTCTGATATAAAATGTACTTAAGTATTGAAAGTAAAAGTACAAGTACATGCTTTTAATAAAAAAGCAAAGGGTCAGAATTTTGAGAATTATGAAGTTTATTCTTTTAAGTGCTGTGGTCACCGTGACCAAGGACCAGGAGTTGTGTTGATACAATAACTGGGTTGGCTGGGATCCATCCATATATATTATGTTCAACATAATATATTGTACCTAAGTATACTTTTGCATCTACTATGAACTTATCATCATAATTCTCCAAAAAGCAATATGACACTATGAAGGACTTGTAACAGTGTGGTTATAAGTATGCTCATTCCGCCCGCCGTGGGTCTCTTGGTACCGGTCTGTGGGTCTCTTGGTACCGGTCTGTGGGTCTCTTGGTACCGGTCTGTGGGTCTCTTGGTACCGGTCTGTGGGTCTCTTGGTACCAGTCTGTGGGTCTCTTGGTACCGGTCTGTGGGTCTCTTGGTACTGGTCTGTGGGTCTCTTGGTACCAGTCTGTGGGTCTCTTGGTACCGGGCCACAGAAAGAATGAATGAAACATTTCAATTAAATAAAAAAAAATCAAGGCCGGAAAGATGTTTTATTGTGAAAAATGACCGCATACATCCGTCTGTGGTAACCTCAGACGGAACCTCTTGACACATGTCAAGATGTTACGTTACTCTAAAAATGAAACGAAGTCTGTTACAACTCTGTCGGTGATCTGGAAACCAAGGCAGAGTATCCTGAGATCGCCAAAAAAGCATGAAAACCTGCTTCCATTTCAACATCCTGTCTTTGTGCAGCGGGTTATAAGTTAAGCAGTAGACTGGACTAAAGGTTTAGTTAGGAGTAGAGTCAGTAGACTGGACTAAAGGTTTAGTTAGCAGTAGAGTCAGTAGACTGGACTAAAGGTTTAGTTAGCAGTAGAGTCAGTAGACTGGACTAAAGGTTTAGTTAGTAGTAGAGTCAGTAGACTGGACTAAAGGTTTAGTTAGCAGTAGAGTCAGTAGACTGGACTAAAGGTTTAGTTAGCAGTAGAGTCAGTAGACTGGACTAAAGGTTTAGTTAGGAGTAGAGTCAGTAGACTGGACTAAAGGTTTAGTTAGCAGTAGAGTCAGTAGACTGGACTAAAGGTTTAGTTAGGAGTAGAGTCAGTAGACTGGACCAAAGGTTTAGTTAGGAGTAGAGTCAGTAGACTGGACTAAAGGTTTAGTTAGCAGTAGAGTCAGTAGACTGGACTAAAGGTTTAGTTAGCAGTAGAGTCAGTAGACTGGACTAAAGGTTTAGTTAGCAGTAGAGTCAGTAGACTGGACTAAAGGTTTAGTTAGCAGTAGAGTCAGTAGACTGGACTAAAGGTTTAGTTAGCAGTAGAGTCAGTAGACTGGACTAAAGGTTTAGTTAGCAGTAGAGTCAGTAGACTGGACTAAAGGTTTAGTTAGCAGTAGAGTCAGTAGACTGGACTAAAGGTTTAGTTAGCAGTAGAGTCAGTAGACTGGACTAAAGGTTTAGTTAGCAGTAGAGTCAGTAGACTGGACTAAAGGTTTAGTTAGCAGTAGAGTCAGTAGACTGGACTAAAGGTTTAGTTAGGAGTAGAGTCAGTAGACTGGACTAAAGGTTTAGTTAGCAGTAGAGTCAGTAGACTGGACTAAAGGTTTAGTTAGCAGTAGAGTCAGTAGACTGGACTAAAGGTTTAGTTAGGAGTAGACTGGACATAACGAACACACGTCGGGTGTCGTTGTCTCCCGTCTCTCCGAGGTCGGACCCGGTCTGTGAAAATATTGTCTTCACGTAACCGGTCCGTGACGCATAAAGGTTTGGGAGCGCTGGACTAGAGGATGTAGAGGGAAAATGCAGAATATTGTGATTCTCCAAACCTGCTTGGTGGAGTCTGTGTTCCACCACAGTCCCCGATGTATTTTTTTCTTTTTCTAAAGATAGATTTGATTTTGTAGCGAGTAACGAAGGTTTCAGGAGAAATGTATCGGAGTAAAAGTATCATTTTTCTTTGCAAAATGTAGTGAAGTAAAAGTAAAAGTAAACAGAAATATAAATAGTAAAGTAGAGTACAGATATCCCCAAAAACTACTTAAGTACAGTAACGAAGTATTTCTACTTCGTTACTATACACCACTGGTTACTGGCCCCTTGAGTACTACTGGATGTCCCTTCTCCTGACCTGTATTTAAACACAGAGTTCATCCATGCTGTTCGTTACACAATTACATTTGGTCATTTCTATCATCCCACCACATAGTTGCATTGTACAAATACATTTTATCTGACCATGTAACTTGTAGTAGATAAATTACAATTACTGCCACCACTGCTACAAGGCTAAATAATGCTACTGATTACAATTAGTAGTATTAATGTGATGTGATTATTGATAGCGTGTGTTAATTATTGGATGCCTGGAAGAACTCAGTTCAACAACTTCTCTCGTTCTCTATATTTATTTACTAAATGATCACAAGTAAAGTAGCAAGCGCTGCAATTGCAAAAGCAGTGAGTGGTACAGCAACACGCAGGTTGGGCAAAGAACAACTGCCCCACCACGGAAGTGTTGCCTTTCATACACAGTTTATCTTCACAGGTTCGTCTCGCCTCGTCCTAACATCTGATTCGCTCTATCCTGTCAAGAGGAGGAGAATCCCGTGTTCTCATCTTTTCTCACAAGACTGGAACGTGCAACGACCAGTCTGCTTCCAGAATGTCAACATACTGATAAACAGTTGTGGTGTTGAAGTGCACAGGCGTGTGACTAACTTCCCTTGGGAACTGGACATTTCATAGACACAACAGCTGCATAGCTGTGTTATACTGACCTCGCTAACCTGAACTTTAATAGACATCAGAGTAATACAATGAAGAATATCTACAGAATATAAGGATTTATATTATCATTATGAAAGTAATAATTGATAATAATAATAATAATAATAATAATAACCAAAACAGCAACAATAGTACTAGTTGTGTAGGCTACTTACAAAGTTCAGAGGGAGGCGAATCAGACGTCCTTTCTCCAGCAGGTGCCGGCCTCTGAAAACATTGCCTCAGTGCATCTGGCCAATTTAAAATTAAAATAAAAAATAAAAACAAAACAAAACAAAGAACACATATACATTGTAGTATATTCCTGGGGAGGAACTGTACAGAAGGGTGAACACCACCACTATCCCCCAAATGGTTACTGTGTGTGTATGCACCTGCTAGTTGTGAATTCACTAAACCGAACTTATGCCATTTATAATGAATGTAGACAGCAACTGTACTTTCCATAACTAGCATACGTTATCCAGATACTGGTCTTCTGACATGTACATCCATGTAGGTTATCAGTGAAGTTACGTTTGCTAGTAATAGCCTACGTAGCACATTAGCAAAGTAACAGTTGCTAGCTAGCTAGCTATAGCTAGCCTAAGTGACAGCGATGAAACGTCCAATATTAGGTGATGCATGTAGTGGCCGGCTATGGCCAGGTGAGGGCGCACTGATATATGAGGTTGTGATATACGTGTGAGAAGAAGTATTAATAAAGTTGTCGAGTTGCATCCTGATGGTTGTGCCCTTGAGTACCGAATATATAGGCACAATACATGGTGTCAGAAGTTTATAACCCGCGACAGACAGAGTCTAGTGGTACAGACAACTAGTCGGAGTAGTTTGACGGTGGGGAGAGAGAAGACGGTGACGTGTGGAGCTAGAGCGAAAGTTCGACGGTGAAAGCTAACAACAAGCTAGCTGGAAGCTACTAGCACACAGCATGGATCACATCTTTACCATCCCACCACCAGGACCTTTCGACTTCGAGCCAAGCTCGTGGCCCGCATGGATAAAAAGATTTGAACGCTTCAGGCTTGCTTCTGGATTGAAAGAAAAAGACAAAGCTTACCAGGTGAATTCTCTCATTTACACAATGGGTGATAAGGCTGACGATATCCTGAGCGCACTGCAGTTGGCTGAGGATAAACAAAATGACTATGACGAGGTAAAAAAGGCTTTTGATGGACATTTTGTAGGAGTGCATAATGTAATTTTTGAACGAGCCAAGTTTAATAAACGAAGTCAGGAAGTTGGCGAATCTGCAGAGAACTTCATCACAGCAGTGCACAAGCTAGCTGAACATTGCAAATATGGCGCCTTGCGTGACGAGATGATCCGAGACAGGATTGTTGTCGGGATACGTGACGCCAAATTGTCTGAAAAAATGCAGCTCAACCCAAAATTGGATTTAGCTACAGCAATAGTTCAAGTGAGGCAGCACGAAGAGGTGAAGAAGCAGCAAGGTGTTCTCCGGGCAGCCGAGTCACCGGAACAAATAGATGCAGTGGCTTACAACAGTAAGAGACAGGTTTATAGGAAAAATTCTGCTCAACGCGTAAGCCATTTTCAGCCTCAGCCTGCCTCAACCAACCCAAAACAGTGTGGGAAGTGTGGCAGAACCCCTACACATGCATGGACTGAATGCCCAGCAAAAGATGCTGAATGTAGAAAATGTCAAAAGAGGGGACACTTTGCATCTGTGTGCAGATCAGCTCAAAAGCTAGAATCCATTGAGGAGGATTATGGGACAGCTTATTTGGGAGCTATTGACTATCCACAGGTGTCTACATGGACTGAAATGCTTACCATTAATGGTGGCCCGATGTGTTTTAAAGTGGACACGGGGGCATCTGTGACTGCCATCCCAGAAACAGAATACACGCAAGAGAAATACGGCAGCTACACAGTGACACGCAGACCTCTGCTGGGCCCCGCAAGTCAACCTCTGGAGGTCAAAGGACAAGTGCATGCTGTCATTCAGAGAGGCGACAGAAAGATTGAGGAGGAGGTGTTCATCGTGAAAGACCTGACCACACCCTTATTGGGCCTGCCAGCCATTCGCAGACTGCAGATGATTCCTCAGCTCCATAGCATAGACAATGCAGAGACACACTTCCGCTCAACCTACGCAGATGTCTTTACAGGGCTAGGTAGACTTAAAGGTGAATATAAAATTAAGCTGAAAGACAATGCACCACCCTATGCCCTCTCTGCCCCACGACGTGTAGCCATCCCACTCCGGGCCAAAGTTAAAGAGGAACTAGACCGGATGGAGAAAATGGAGGTCATAGCCCGTGTTGAAGAACCAACTGAATGGTGCGCAGGTATGGTCCCTATTGTGAAAACGTCAGGGAAACTACGCATTTGTGTAGACTTAACCCATTTGAACGAGAGCGTCATCAGAGAGAGACACATCTTACCGGCAGTGGACGAGACGCTGGCCAAGCTGGAAGGAGCCAGAGTTTTCACAAAGCTTGACGCGACATCAGGCTTTTGGCAAGTACCACTCCATCAAGACTCAATGCTGTTGACCACGTTCATCACACCAGAGGGCCGATATTACTTCAAGAGGTTACCCTTTGGTATATCATCAGCCCCTGAGCACTTCCAAAGGAGGATTTCCCAGCTGATTGATGGCATTGACGGAGTTCTATGTCATGCTGATGACGTCCTCATCACAGGAAAGGACCGGGCAGAGCACGACGATAGGCTGCACAGGGTGCTACAGAAATTCAGAGAGTCTGGGCTCACTCTGAATGAAAAATGCCAGTTTGCACTAACAGAGGTCCGTTTTCTGGGCCACGTCATAAACTCCCAGGGCAACAGAGCAGACCCGGATAAAATAAAGGCGATCCGTGACATGCCTGAGCCAAAGGACGTGGCAGATGTTCGCCGTTTCATGGGCATGGTGAACTTTGTAGGAAAATTTTCACCACGCCTGCCCGACCTGACAAAGCCCATTCGCGATCTGTTGAAGACAGAGAACAGCTGGACATGGGGAGCACCCCAACAGAAAGCGTTCTTGGACACTAAGAAAGAATTGGGGTCAGAGACTGTGTTAGCCCAATACAGCCCAAACCACGAAACCATGGTGTCAGCGGATGCCTCTTCTTATGGACTAGGAGGCGTCTTGACACAAAAACAGCTAGATGGTGAGTGGAGACCTGTGGTTTTCATTTCAAGAAGTTTGACTAAAGCCGAGTCAAGATATGCCCAAATAGAAAAAGAGGCATTAGCTACGACCTGGGCATGTGAGCGCCTGCGCGGATACTTGAGCGGCCTAGATTTTACTATAAGAACAGATCACAAGCCACTCATAACACTCCTGAAGTCCAGAGCACTGGATGACCTTCCGCCGAGGATTATCAGATTCAGATTAAGGCTGCTCAGATTCAATTTCAACATCATCCATGTCCCAGGTAAAAACCTGATAACAGCTGATGCTCTGTCCAGAGCGCCTCTTCCAGCCACAGCCACGGAGGCGGAGCAAGACCTGGAAAAGGAATGCAAAGCTTACTTGGACAGTGTAGTAGAAAGCCTGCCAGCCACACTGACAAAGCTGGAACAAATCAAGAGCGCACAAACCTCTGACAACACCTGCAAACGTCTCAGTCGATACATTGCAAACGGCTGGCCTGAACACAGACGAGATATGCATGAGCTGCTGTTGCCCTACTGGCCGGAAAGGTCAGTCCTGCATGAAGGAGGAGGACTGCTCATGAAAGGTGAGAGACTCATAATCCCTGAACACATGAGACCTGACATCCTGCAGAGACTTCACCAGGGACATCAGGGTATCAACAAATGCCTAGCTAGGGCTAGAGAATCTGTCTGGTGGCCAGGCATCACTACTGCCGTAAAGCAGATGGTCGAGAGATGTGAGATTTGTGCACGTGAAGCTCAAACACCGGTCGAGCCTCTGCTCACGACTGACCTCCCAAGCAGACCATGGCAGAGGGTCGCAGCAGATCTTTTCCAATGGCAGAACGGGAACTATTTAGTCATGATAGACTACTTCTCTCGCTATATTGAAGTTTGCACCCTACCTGGAGGCACAACAGCTAAACAGACTATTGCACGATTTAAAGCTGTGTTTGCTAGGTATGGATGCCCAGAAGTGCTAGTCACGGACAACGGTCCTCAGTTTCACTGTCATGAATTCTCTCAGTTTGCAAGAGATTATGACTTTACACATGTGACAAGCAGCCCCCGTTATCCCCGCAGCAATGGGGAGGCTGAACGGGCCGTCAGAACTGTTAAGTCTCTCTTAGAGAAAGAGGGTGATTTCCACAAAGCTCTGCTGGCCTACAGGTCTACTCCATTGGCACACGGGACCTCCCCGGCACAACTACTGATGGGGAGGAGACTCAGAACACCAGTTCCAGTGTCACCGCTGCAGCTACAACCACAGTGGCCGGATCTCAAGGAATTCAGAGAAAAGGACACTGCGTTGAAACTGCAACAGCAACAAACGTTCAACCGGAGACACCGCACTCAAACCCTGCCACCTCTTCAGTCTGGACAGCAGGTGTGGATCAGACCCACACGCACCAGAGGGACAGTTGTGGGCCCTGCACCTACACCACGCTCATACGAGGTGGAGACTCCGGATGGAGGACGGCTGCGACGCAACCGTTCACACCTCAGGGAAGTACCAGTGCCCTCAACATCAGGTGACATGTCAATGACCAGGTCAGGGAGACTGTCTAGGGCTCCTGAAAGACTGGATCTTTGAACACTAAACACACACCTACACACTACGGAGGACAGAAAAGAAAAACATGAAAAGATGTTAAAACAAAAGAAGTCATGATGTTCTGTTTTGAAGAGTGATATGTCTAGTTGAAAAGCTACGTTCTGAGTGGATACATCTAGTGAGTAATCTCATACAATAGCTACAGTAAAGTATAGTTTCTTCTGTTAGTTTCTCAGTTAGACTTTTAAGTTTTAATAAGGATTTGAGTGAACTCCTAGATTATAAAATACGTTTGGAAACTGGAACGTAGCTATATTGTTGAATGCAATGTCATCTTGAGGTTCTGACAAAGCAGTTAAACTTTCATCTAAAAGGGGGAGATGTAGTGGCCGGCTATGGCCAGGTGAGGGCGCACTGATATATGAGGTTGTGATATACATGTGAGAAGAAGTATTAATAAAGTTGTCGAGTTGCATCCTGATGGTTGTGCCCTTGAGTACCGAATATATAGGCACAATACAATGCACAATACTAAATGTATTTCGTTTGACACCTTAATGGCTGAGATGAGAAGACTTACCTCTATACTTGACTTTTCTTTTCTTCCTTTTTTCGTTTTCGTCCCTGTGCTCCAGATGGTTTAGACCAGTCAAAGTGGCCGCGCAATAGATGTTTCAGATCGCGCACATTTTTCAGACCGCACAAACGATTATTTTTTTTGGAGTGAGCCATCTTTGCAATAGAAGATCTTTGATGTGACGTGTCGAGTCTTGGCCAATCAGCGTCCCGTTTTCTCGACAAAAAAATCAGATTTTTGGCCGAGTTGTTGTCATCTCCGTAATAGAACATCTTTGATGTGACGTGTCTTGACCAATCAGCGTTAAGATGTTTACAGCGCCCGTTTCTCAATATGCGTGTCTCTCTGTACTTGAGAGACACGCCCCCCGGTCACGTGGTCGCGAATTGCTCACAGTGCTGAAATGTGCGCTGTGAGGGCGCCCCCAACCCATTTGTCGCCCTAGGCAGTCGCCTAGTTCGACTATAGCAATCGATTAACAGGCGGCCCTGTTATCTGGTGACTTTCGGCCGAAAGCGTCTACTGTTGTCGTGGTTACAGCAGATGTTGAGAATAGAGAGAACACGTAGCTGTCCTCGTGAACGCTGCATTGTTTAATTCTGCAGTTCAATGTCTAACCTTCTCTAAAGTCTCTGGTCTAAACATACCGGACTAGACGTGGTTGAGTCTTTTCAGGGAAAGAATCCACGCGAGTGGAAACGTCGCTTGTTGTTTATGTGTTGAAACAGGAAGTCAGCAAATTGCCTTTCCTTTGAAATAAAGTTGTTACAAATAACACATAATGACTGTGGAGTCTGTTTTGTGCAAATATCTGTCACGTAAATGAACTCTGTAGTACAGGAAAAAAGATATAAATAAGTTCAATTCACGGGATTCAAACTCATATCATTGGGTGGGAAAAGGTCAGAGGTCAGTGGCATTACCACTACCCCACAATAGACATAGTGGGTTGATCTGTGGATTTACAATGAAATCATGTACAACACAGTCAGCAGTCACATTAAACGCAGAGAGCCACCAGATCAACTTGTGACCAACATGCAGCATGTTGACGTGACCTGAGGAGCACTTTACAATATCACTGCTTTCTCTAACTAATAGACAGCTGTTTACAACAGTTGAGTTCACTTGAATTTAATAAGGGAAATAAATGATCACAACACAATATGTAAACATGGTGCACACTCAAGGTGAACGAATAATATTTGATACAAAGAGTTTAGTTTTTTGTTCATTCTTGTTATCAGTAGTAAGGCTGTGAGTTATACACTTAAACCATGTGAATATGACACACTTAATGAGGTCAATGCCCATCTTTGAACAGATGGTAAACGATCACATATGGCTGTAATGTTTGGGTATTCATACACATATATAATTTATGATACACATCATAATGTGTTTGACCACATTGACTTTGTCATGTATTCACATGGTTTAGGTGGCCCTTATTAAATTCAAGTGAACTCAACTGTTTGACATCTGTGTTCTCGGCTGGTTGAATTCTTAATGTCACGGCTCTGCTTTTCTTGTTCCCTCCTTTGCGTTATTGTCCACATTGTGTATTTTCACCTCATGACGACATCACAAAGATCTGCCTCATTCATTTGTAGTTCTACAAAGACGTTTTGAATGCTCTGATTTTAAACAGCTGTCTATTAGTTAGAGAAAGCAGTGATATTGTAAAGTGCTCCTCAGGTCACGTCAACATGCTGCATGTTGGTCACAAGTTGATCTGGTGGCTCTGCGTTTAATGTGACTGCTGACTGTGTTGTACATGATTTCATTGTAAATCCACAAAACAAGCCAGTATGTCTATCGTGGGGTAGTGGTGACCCGGGTCCGTGTACGTTTTGTTCGTTTGTTTTTTCGTTCATTCGTATATACGGAAATACAGAAATACCATGGTTTCTTCGTTTTCTGTTTCAAACCAAAAACGGGAAAACGGAAAACCACTTCCGTTCCTCGTTTCTGGTCTGAATCCAAAAACCAGAAAACCAGAAAACCAAACTCGGAATACGAATACAAAATAAAAGCCTGTACAAAATATTCTTATTTACAGTCTTCTATGATGCAAACACGTAGAAAGGTAACGTTAGAAGAACATTAATGTTAGAAGAACATTAATTAATCAATATAAATAAATAAACCTGGATATGTTAGCAACAGTTGTGACTACAGGCAGTTTAATGTGATGTATATATTACGTACACAGCACCAATCAACTTTTCAATTATTCGTTGCATTGTTTAATGCAACACAGTTCGTCATATAGTTTAATTAAAGTCATGTGTGTGTAGAGTTGTTGCTGTTAGCATCATATCTACACATATAACACAGAGCAGAGCCTCTGAGGAGACCAGAGTGCAGGTTCACCTTTCTACCAGTAGATGGCAGTATAAGTGTACTTCATGTATTGTTATATTTGTGTAATTTTAGAACCAAACATTCCTACATGGAAGAGTGAGCATGTGTTGATCACGAGACAATTGAAAAATAAAGAGACAGTTGGTTTATTCTTATTAAACGGACCCTGTTGCCGGAGACAAGAAGTAACATGCAAACAGGAAGCAAGACTAAGATGACTGTAACACCTCGGGAAAAACCCGGTGGCGAGCTTGTCTGTGGGGGAGGGGTGGAAGTGAGCAGATCACTGAGAAACATGATGAAAATTCAAATACAGTTCTTACTTTTTAGTTTTTACACAGTGTTTTAAGCCTTTATAACATATAATAATGACATTTCTCCTGAAAAAGAAGCAAAATAATTTTGCCAAAAGGACATTTTTTTACATATTTGTATAAAAAATATACAAATATATATAAATATATAAAAAATATATAAATAAGACAAAAAGGACCAGGAGGACTGTCATCATTACAGATCTAAAAGGGTTGCAGCCTTCAGTGGACCTCTCTTGCACCACCTGTGCTTCACATTTTACCTTCATTACTTCATCATCATCATCATCATCATCATCATCATCATCATCATCAACATATAACCTGTTCTGTTCTGACTCTGCTGTCAGTGTCTTAGCCCCTCTGACTGAATCACATCATAATGCAGCTCTTTGGTCTCCAGAAGGATTCAGCTCTGTGTGTGTGTGTGTGTGTGTGTGTGTGTGTGTGTGTGTGTGTGTGTGTGTGTGTGTGTGTGTGTGTGTGTGTGTGTGTGTGTGTGAACACTGTTTGAGGAGTTGACTATGAGTTATTGTATCAGACTGAAACATGGAGAGCACAGCTGCTCTCACATTTCTAACATGTCTCACATAGTTTATAGTAGTCAAATAATTGTTAGGCGTTGTTTCCTGTTTTTAGCCGTATGTCTATATCTCTGCATGTACATTCAGATGAGTACATGCCATGTAATGACATTTGTGTTGCTCTTGACAAGAAGCAACACTGTGCGACACTGTTTATTGATCTGTCCAAAGCATTTGACACATGATGTTTTAAGGCTGAGGCTCAACTCAGGGCTCTCAGAGCAAGCAGTCGCTTGGTTCACCAGCTACCTTGAGGATAGGTCTCAGTGCATCAGATATGAGGGTCTATTCTGATATTGCTCCCGTCTGTAAAGGTGTACCACAAGGATCTGTATCAGGTCCACTTTTATTTACTATTCATACAGTGGTGTAGTGGTCCCTGGAGAAGTGGGTATACTCTTAATTTTTAAGAGTATACCCACTTACGGTCCGGTATACCCACTTACGGTCCGGACCCGGTCGCCGTTGTCTGTGAGTGACCATGCACTACTAAATAATGCGCACCAGCGGTGATTGAGAAGTGGGTATGCGCAATGCTGACTGGAACATAAGTGGGTATGCGCAATGCTGACTGGAACATAAGTGGGTATGCGCAATGCTGACTGGAACATAAGTGGGTATGCACAATGCTGACTGGAACATAAGTGGGTATGCGCAATGCTGACTGGAACATAAGTGGGTATGCGCAATGCTGACTGGAACATAAGTGGGTATGCGCAATGCTGACTGGAACATAAGTGGGTATGCGCAATGCTGACTGGAACATAAGTGGGTATGCGCAATGCTGACTGGAACATAAGTGGGTATGCACAATGCTGACTGGAACATAAGTGGGTATGCGCAATGCTGACTGGAACATAAGTGGGTATGCGCAATGCTGACTGGAACATAAGTGGGTATGCGCAATGCTGACTGGAACATAAGTGGGTATGCGCAATGCTGACTGGAACATAAGTGGGTATGCGCAATGCTGACTGGAACATAAGTGGGTATGCACAATGCTGACTGGAACATAAGTGGGTATGCGTGTATACCTGCGTATACCCTGGACTACACCACTGTATCTCTATAAATAATCTGGGCCAACATGTGGTGGACACTAACTGTCACAGGCAATTGATCTCCTGCAAAATGCTTTTAATGTTGTTCAAAATACCCTTTTTCAACTGAAACGTGTTCTAGATGAGACAACACGTATGTTGTTTCCAAACAGTCGGAGTAGAGCACAGAACATCCCTTCAGGTCACTCTTGATGAAGTGAATAGAGGTCGTTGACTCTATAAATATCTGGTATTCTGATTGATGACTCCCTCACTTTTCAGCCACATGTACAGGTGAAAAGTTGAGGTTAAAACTGGGTTTTTATTTTTGAAATAAGCTGTGCTTTTCAAATAATGTAAAAAAGTGATTAGTTGCTGAACTGTAAAACATCACAGCCCTGTTTAGTTATGTCACTAACTTCTTCTCTTTGACTCAAAGAGCTCTGACAAGTTTTAGATTTAAGTTAAAACTTAGTTAAACTTACAATAATTACTTTTTTAGATGTGTTAGTGTTAATTGAACTTGGCTCTTTAAGTTATCACTAAAACAAAAAGAAGAGACTGAAAAAGGCGGGAGTGAGGATTTAAAAAAGCAAACGCTGTCATGTTTGTGTTTTAGGTAAACTGTCTTTTTTAAACCATGGCCAGGTTGAAGCCTGGTCATAATCTACTGGTTAAACACTGCAGATAAGTCATATACTTAAATTCCAATGAACATATAGGCATTTTGTGGTAAACAAGAAAGGACTATTTCCACCGGCGGAGGGATTCTATTAACCTGACAACCTCCAGTGAATCGAGGCGGAGCGATTCACCGTTACTGTCCACTGCAACAAGTAGAGCGGACTGAGCAGAGCTGAGGAGGCTTTTAGCTTTGCTTCAGCACATGAAGGAGAGTTTAAATGATGACTAAGTATGTTTCTTAATTAATAGCATTGTAACGTTAGTAATGTAACACAGTTGTGTAACTAGCTCGTGCTTTTCAATGGTCTGGAAAGGCTAACTTTGTGGCTTTAATGTTTAGCTAGCTGAACAATGTCCCTTCATAGTTTTGCCCATGAACTTCTTCTATTAGGCCGTAAGGTGAACCCTGTTATCGTCTCATCCCGCTCCACAGTCGCGCATCTACACAATCTTAAGCTCATAAAAAACAACGAGTCGTGCTAAGCTACCAAAAAAAAGTTCGGCGCGGAATTTCCAGTCGATTCTCGATGCGTCTATGTTTTATGCAGAACTAGTTCCTTCAGAGCGTAATAGGATCTTGGTCGCGAGTGGTGGCACGGTTCGACACGTGATCGTTCTACACCAATGAGGTAGCTGCTTTTTGTCAACAGAATGGCAAGATGGCGGCCCCCATGGATCGATATAACGTTACCATAAAGAGGAAAACACTCGAACATCCTCAAAAGTGGGCCAAATGGATTCTAAACAGTGCCGTATACATAGCCGCATCCAAGAAGAACAATGAGGCAAATGTACGATAATGTTATGTTTATGTTAAGCCATTTAGATCAAGTTTTATACATATTCTTGTGCAATACTGTCACTATATTGTGTGCCTTATTTTTATTTATATTTTTTGGCCTTAAGCTTATTTCATTTTAGTTTTTTCCTTAAAGTTTATTGTAATTATTGTAATTCTGTGTTAGGAGCACCCAGCAAAATAAGCTTTTCGTTGTACAGAATAACTGCCTGTTATCTGTGCATATGACATTAAAACTATCTCTTGATCTCTTACAATACCTGGGAATACACCTCAACACCAAACGAAATTGCACTAAATGCTTTACGTTAGTATTTCTATGTATGTGACAAATAAACCTCCTTCTTGTATCAATAAAAGGCAGTAACTGTACTTATACCAAGGACCATTTATTTGTTCATTCATTCATTCATTCTTCCACAAATGAAAACAACACTGATCAACCATAAAAACAATCTTCATGAAAAATATGAAATACGATATATACAACTGTACAAAACAGAATAAGGAACAGATTAAGGACACTCAGCCCTCAGTGTCAGTGTCAGGACAGTCATCTTCCAGTTCCTCAGTTTCTTTTGTGTTGGCACAATTACAACAACGACATAAGTCTGTGCAACACAGTCCTGCAGAAACACAGGAACATCTGCCTGTCTCACAGGCACTTTTGCAGCCGCAGTGTATCACATGTAAAACACTGTCAGGGGCCGGATTTCTGGTCATCCCGGTGACGTGCAAGGTCCCATCCTCTATTCTCCAACCATGTCCAGCAGGTGATGGAGCACTTATGTTTCCTTTGAGACAGGACCTCATTATTGCAGCCTGGTAGTTTGCCCTTTTGCAGTGCTGATGGAGGGCATCAGTAGTAGAGGGAATGCATAATTCTGGCAAGGCCGATGATGCCATACAGAAAGCCTTGTACCTAGGTAGCTTCATTTACATTTTCGGCAGCTGGCTGATCATATAAGTGGCACACATACTGGCAAAGAAGTGCAAATGTTGACTGCTCCAAGTTAAAGTTGGTACCTAAACTTTTAAAAGCCTTAAGGTACTCATCTTCTCATCTCATCATGTTTGGCACTTTGTTGTCCCTTGTTCAGTCTCGCTGTCCGTCTGGCTCAACTCACTAGATATCTGGATAAACTATTGTCTCTTCAATGCACATTACTAACTCTACTTTCTTTTTCCATGGATTCATGGCTGCCTGGAACCGGTCCTGCCCCGGGTCCTGGCCCGGGTCCTGCCGCCCCCCCCACCCACCCCTCCTGCCATGGATCCATGGCTGCCTGGAACCGGTCCTGCCTGCTGCCATGGCCCTGCTGATGGAACCGGCCTGGAACTGGTCCTGCCTGCTGCCATGGCCCTTCTGATGCCCCCCTCCTCTCTACCGCCTTCTGCTTCATGGATTATCAGGATCATGGACCATGCCTAATACTCATTATATGAATAATTTCTGTCATATTCATTGAATGTGCTGTAACTACGCTATTCATTCTGGCCACATGACATCTATTGCTTCTGTCCATCCGGGGAGAGGGATCCTCCTCTGTTGCTCTCCCTCAGGTTTCTTCCCTTTTTTCCCTGTGAAAGGGTTTTTACTATCTTTCTAGGGGAGTTTTTCCTGATCCGATGTGAGGTCCCGGGACAGGGATGTTATGTGTACAGATTGTAAAGCCCTCCGAGGCAAACTTGTATTTGTGATGTTGGGCTATATAAAATAAACTGAATTGAATTGAATTGAACTAGACTGTGTGGTTTCTGCACCTGATGGATAAGGTAGCATGTCCACGAGTGGATCTGTTGACAGAGTCTCTGCAAAAACCAGCTCGCAGATGTTGCGCTTGGTGGGGATGTGAAATCACGAGTCAGCCTCTTCTTCAACATATCCTGTCTGCAACACAACAACAGATCTACGATAACACGTGTGATGGATTATTATTAATATATATATATATATATATATATATATATATATATATATATATATATATTATTGTTATATAACCCGTTTAAAAAATGTTGATGAACTGAACACCTGAAGCATAAAAACAAGTTTATTCTCGACTGTAAATGAGACTCAATTTGTCGGAAATCTGGTTTATTTTCCTTTAAAAAGCCGTAACTAGTAAAAATAATCATAATAATTAATAAGATCACACGCTCCCTTGAGTGGCCGTTCTGGTGCTTTCACCCATAACTCACAATCTTCTTCAGCAGACGGTTCTCATCTCTTTGGTTCTCGACCCTAATGTCCAGATTCCTTAAGTGGGCGGAGCTTATTGTTCAGTCGGACACACCCACTAAAATGAAAATGTTATTCATGAGCATCTGAACAAAGCAACGCCAGCTGCAGGTTGTTGGTTTGAACGTTGGACTGGACCCTCCGGTTTGGTTCCGGCTCCCGTGGGTTTTGGCGAGTGTTTGTACATTATTGTTTAATGAGTTATGTGTTTTAATAGAAACATGCTTGTGTATGATAATAATTAAATACTATGGAGAAAACAATATGAGGCGTTCCTTGTTCTTTGTTCTGAATTATTTGTCATTTTAAAATGTATTGTCAATTATAAATACTGTTTACTAACAATATTATGAATAATATTTAAAAAAAACATTTTATTTTAAGTTCAAAAAAGTAAAAAAAAATTAAACACATAATAACAAAATGTCCTTTTGACCTGAATGATAATAAACATAAACAAACAAAGTGAAACAAACAAGTATTTTTAGCAGTAACTTTAATCATGAAAGTATAAAACCTGCAGTTTAATGTTTATGATTTTAACAATGACTTCTGGCCAATCAGAGACCAGCATGTGGTGAAGTATTATAATAATATATATGTGTGTTTATTCAATATGAAACATTGTAACTCGTTACTGTGATACTTAAAAAAAACAAAAACGGATTATTTAACATTTTAAGTGTCTGACTGGTTCAGAACTGCAGGGGGCAGCAAACACACACACACACACACACACACACACACACACACACACACACACACACACACACACACACACTCACACACACACACACACACACACACACACACACACTCACACACACACACACACACACACACACACACACACACACACACACACACACACACATACAAGTCCAGAGAGCTCTCAACCCCCCAGAGTCCAGACCAGCTCAGGTACCCCTCACCTGCTGCACCTGTTTACAACCACTGAGAGATCAGGTTGCTGCTAACTAACATCAGCTGTGTGATCCTGTACAGGCTGAACTATCTGGACAGCAGAGAGAAGGTTTCTCTACCAGGAGGAGACTCTCAGTCCTCCAGAGAACACAGAGACACTGAGGAACCAGACCTGGACCAGAACCCAAACCCAGGATAAAGAGGTTCAGTGAATGTGGTGCTGAAGGTGTGGAGGTGGATCAGTGTGTCAGAGGAGACTCTGTAGAAGGACAGAGAGCCAGCAGGACAGTCCACATACACTGCTACTCTACCAGAGGAGGAGGAGGAGGAGGAGGAAGAGGAGGAGATGGGTGTTTCTGTCTTATTGTGATAGACAGAGTAACCACCATGAAAACACTCCAGTCTCCAGGACTGATCATTCCTTCCAAACACACAGTCTTCACTGACTCCTCTCCTTCTGATTCCTCTGTAACTCACTGATATAGAAACTCTTCCTCTCCACTTGACCTCCCAGTAACAGCGACCAGTCAGACCAGTTCTACACAGCAGCTGAGGCCAGTAGTCAAACCTGTCTGGATGATCAGGATATGACTGATCCTCCATCACACATGTCACCTTCCTGTTGTTGTCAGACAGTTTGAGGTTCCTGTTCACTGTGTTTGTGTCGAGTGTGAGTTCACAGGAATCTGATGGAGAGAACAAGACACAATACAGCTGCAGTTATTAATCTATCATCTGTTCATCTGTTGACACTTTGATGATGACATCAGAGATGTGAATGAGTGATGTCACAGTCTGAAGATGGTTGAATGTTTTCATGAATCAAACTCAAAGCACACTTACACTTCCTCAGACCTGGTCTGAACCATCGGACTCCAGCAGGCTCCACCCTGAAAGGAGGAGGAGTCAGAGCAGCATGGACACATGAACATGACATCACTCTCATCACAGAGCTTTGTTATTCATGTTCACATGGACATGACATCACTCTCATCACAGAGCTTTGTTATTCATGTTCACATGAACATGACATCACTCTCATCACAGAGCTTTGTTATTCATGTTCACATGGACATGACATCACTCTCATCACAGAGCTTTGTTATTCATGTTCACATGGACATGACATCACTCTCATCACAGAGCTTTGTTATTCATGTTCACATGGACATGACATCACTCTCATCACAGAGCTTTGTTATTCATGTAGTAGTGGTGTATAGCATGCCGCATATGAATATATGTGAATGCATACAAATGTCACAACTGACTATATGAACATCTGTTTATTGAACTTTAACAAAGTGCAAAATGTAAAACTAATCTTTTTTGTGGCTTTTAGTCCAGTGCTTCTTTAATGTGTCTTGTCCATATATTGAAGAAGCAATAATGATAACAAATAAACAATTCTAAATAATAAATACTTTATATACAGTGTTTACTAGGTTTACAGCTTCAGGGGGCGACACCGACACAAACACTTAAAGTAGCGGCTCTCAAACTTTTCTGTAAATAACTTCATGTTGTGACTCCATCTGTTCTTTTATAAATAACAGAATAAAGAAAATTGCAATCACTTTCAAGTAAATCAGATTGCTCCATCAGACAATTTTTTATTTTTAAATTGCAATCACTTAGAACAATGAAAATAAAGTTATATCTGTGCAAAAAATAACTAATATTTAGTTACTACTAAATAGCTCATTGTGGAAAACAAGAAGCTATTTATTTTGTTGCCAAACCAAACAGAATGAGAGATGTGAGCATCAGGTTGCATCAGTATCAGTGGAGCAGTGAGCCTCTACACATCTTTATGAACGGGTTGTAGATTTGATACAATTCATGTTCAACGTTGATCTGAGATCTGTTTTCTGTTGAGACGCAGCAGCAGAAAGGACGACGGAGACTTCTGGCAAAGAGACAAGAGTCGAGTCGCTATGAGCAGTGTGACCTGTTAACGGGTAACGTAAACATTTAGCAGAAAGTACAGCATGTCTCCATGTATTTATTAATGACTTAGTTTATGTCCGTGTACTTTGTGCTTTTGTAATATGTGAAGCCAGCAGCTCATTGTTGGTAGAAGACACGAGAACTTTGTCTCTTTCACCTGAACAGGAGAGCTGCTCTGTGTTCAGAGAGCTGCTCTGTGTTCAGAGAGCTGCTCTGTGACCAGAGAGCTGCTCTGTGATCAGAGAGCTGCTCTGTGTTCAGAGAGCTGCTCTGTGATCAGAGAGCTGCTCTGTGTTCAGAGAGCTGCTCTGTGATCAGAGAGCTGCTCTGTGATCAGAGAGCTGCTCTGTGATCAGAGAGCTGCTGTTGCATCTTCACTGGGAGCGTTTAAAACTCAGATATAGAGGTCTGCTTTTCACGCGACATATTTTTCGACGCTCTCTGTCCGCTGGTGTGTGTGTGTGTGTGTGTGTGTGTGTGTGTGTGTGTGTGTGTGTGTGTGTGTGTGTGTGTGTGTGTGTGTGTGTGTGTGTGTGTGTGTGTGTGTGTGTGCGCATCGGGCAGAACTCCGCTGTGCGCGATGCAGAGCAGAGGAGAAGTGTTAAACCATGTAGAGACAGAAATGACAAGCTGTGTGTGGATAAGATAATAAAACACGGACGTTTAGTTTAATAACAGAACGAGGTGTAGACCTGTTCTATAGGAAAGAGAACCTTAAATGACGACTTGTGATCTGGAGCTATAGAGAAAATTACAGGGGGGCGGGGGGTTTCTTTAGGGGGGCGGGGGGTTTCTACAGTGGGCGCCCCGCCGAGGCAAAATCCCGGACGTTTTTGGAATCCCTGCCGGACACATTTTTTAGGTCTCGAAAAGAGGACATGTGTGGGAAAAAGAGGACGTCTGGTCACCCTAATTTATTTGAGTTCTTGTGAGAATTTCGCCCCGACGCGCCCCTTCCTCCTCCTCCTCCTCCTCCTCCTCCTCCTCCTCCTCCTCCTCCCCCTGACAAACCCTGTGCTTTTATTTTGAAGAGAATTTTTAATGCAGCAGAGTGCTGTTTATTCAATTCCTGTCATATTCATGTAATGTGCTGTAACTCTGTTACGTTGTTCATTCTGGTCACATGACATCTATTGCTTCTGTCCATCAGGAGAGGATCCTCCTCTGTTGCTCTCCTGAAGGGTTCTTCCTGTTTTCCCTGTGAAAGGGTTTTTACTATCTTTATTTGGGGAGTTTTTCCTGATGTGATGTGATGTGAGGTCCCTGGACAGGATGTGGGCAGGTAGAAAATCCACGGCCCGCCACTGTACAGTTACAACCGGCCCTTTGAGGGCGACCATGATGCTGATGTGACCCGGGGTGAAAATGAGTTTGACACCCCTGCTTTAATTTATCCAGAGCAGAGTTTTGATAAGTTTTAAGTTAGAATATTTGTTGATTGCATTTGGTTATACAACATGGCCTTGTTTTGTCTGTTTTTGCCTGTTATTCATTTATTTATTCAATTTGATCATTTGAGTTAGTTTGTTAACAAAAATATATATAAAAGTTGAAAATATCCTACTGTGTTTTTTATTTATTATTATAATTTTTCATTTCAGAAATAATTTTGGCGATGGGTGCCCCTTTTTGTGGTTTGAGCACCTGCCCCCCAAAATGTCTGTGCACGTGCCTTCCCTCCCTGTTCTGGATCATCCTGGCTCCTGTTCCCTGACTACTTCTGTCTGTACTGATCGTCTGATGTGGACTCAAACAGTTAGATGAGTCTCTGGTAGTTTGAGGTCAGCTTGGTGTGTCAGGGTCATATTAACCAGGCTGACAGTGTCACAGAGAACAGGTTTCCAGCTCTTCATACCTGAGAGTCTCCAGTCTCCAGTGGGGATCATCCAGTCCAGCAGACAGCAGCTTCACTCCTGAGTCTCCTGGATGATTGTAGCTCAGGTCCAGCTCTCTCAGATGGGAGGGGTTGGAGCTCAGAGCTGAGGCCAGAGAAGCACAGCCTTCCTCTGAGATCAGACAGCCTGACAGCCTGCAAACACACAAAACAACACACGTCACATCTTAACACAATCTGAAGGAGGATACGAGTTTATCCATGAATGTAAATCAGGACTTAAGTGTCCATTAGTTTCACATCCTGACCTGAGAGTCTTCAGTCTCCAGTGTGGACTCTCCAGTGCAGCAGACAGAAGCTTCACTCCTGAATCATGCAGGTTGTTGTTACTCAGGTCCAGCTCTCTCAGACTAGAGGACTGGGAGCTGAGGACTGAGGACAGAGCTTCACAGCTGCTCTCTGAGAGGTTACAGCCACTCAACCTGAAATATGTACAGCACATGTGTGAACATATTCATATCTACATTTGATATAAAGTACAATGATATTTGGGTAGGCAGTACTGTCATGTATAAAAAGTAGTAAACTGACAGAAGAGAAATGACAATACAACACATGGAAGTTCTTGTTGACCATTTATAGGTTTATTAAACCTGACCTGAGGGTTTCCAGTCTACAGTGAGGACTCTCCAGTTCAGCAGACAGCAGCTTCACTCCTGAATCCTGCAGTTTGTTGTTTCTCAGGTCCAGCTCTCTCAGACTAGAGGACTGGCAGCTGAGGACTGAGGACAGAGCTTCACAGCTTCTCTCTGAGAGGTTACAGCCACTCAGTCTGAAGAGACAATGATGAAGAAAAAATTATTAATAAGTGGAAAAGATGGCAGCGTATTTAAGTTATGGTCTATGAATCTAACTCTCTCTGTACTTACAGAGCTTTGTTGGAGGCTTTGACCACTGGCAGCAGCCTCAGAAGAGCCTCCTCTGAAGCAGAGTATTTCTTCAGGTCAAACACCTCCAGATCTTTTCCTGATGACAGTAAGATGAAGACCAGAGCTGACCACTGAGCAGGAGACAGTTCATCTGTGGAGAGACGTCCTGAACTCAGGGACTGTTGGATCTCCTCCACTAGAGAACCATCATCCAGTTCATTCAGACAGTGGAACAGATTGATGCTTTTCTCTGGAGACACATCCTCACTGATCTTCTTCTTGATGTACTGGACTGTTTCCTTATTTGTCTGTGAGCTACTTCCTGTCTGTGTCAGCAGACCTCGTAGGAGAGTCTGATTGGTCTCCAGTGAAAGACCCAGGAGGAAGCGGAGGAACAAGTCCAGGTGTCCATTGGGACTCTGTAAGGCCTTGTCCACAGCACTCTGGTAGAGATGTCTTGGTTCAGGTTTGGCTTTAAAGACTTTAGACCACATGGAGGTTGGTTGTTCTTCTGCCAGCAGGTTGACACCAGAGTTGATGAAGGTCAGATGGACATGAAGAGCAGCCAGAAACTCCTGAACACTCAGATGGACGAAGCAGAACACCTTGTCCTGGTACAGTCCTCTCTCCTCTCTAAAGATCTGTGTGAACACTCCTGAGTACACTGAGGCTGCTCTGATATCGATGCCACACTCTGTCAGGTCGGATTCATAGAAGATCAGGTTCCCTTTCTGCAGCTGATCAAAAGCCAGTTTCCCCAGAGACTCAGTCATCTTCCTGCTCTCTGGACTCCAGTGTGGATCTGTCTCAGCTCCTCCATCATACTTGACGTTCTTCACTTTGGACTGAACCACCAGGAAGTGGATGTACATCTCAGTCAGGGTGTTGGGCAGCTGTCCTCCCTCTGTGGTCTTCAACACGTCCTCCAGAACTGTAGCAGTGATCCAGCAGAAGACTGGGATGTGGCACATGATGTGGAGGCTTCGTGAGGTCTTGATGTGGGGGATGATCCTGCTGGCCTGCTTCTTATTGCTGAACCTCTTCCTGAAGTACTCCTCCTTCTGTGGGTCAGTGAACCCTCTGACCTCTGTCACCAAGCCAACACAGTCAGGAGGGATCTGATTGGCTGCTGCAGGTCGTGTGGTTATCCAGAGGCGAGCAGAGGGAAGCAGGTTCCCCCTGATGAGGTTTGTCAGCAGCACAGCCACTGAGGTGGACTCTGTGACATCAGTCAGGACCTCATTGTTGTGGAAGTCCAGAGGAAGTCGACACTCATCCAGACCGTCAAAGATGAACACAACCGGGAACTCTTCAAACCTGCAGATTCCTGCTTCTTTGGTTTCAGTGAAGAAGTGATGAACAAGTTCCACCAAGCTGAACTTCTTCTCTTTCAGCACATTCAGCTCTCTGAACGTGAATGGAAACGTGAACTGGATGTCCTGGTTGGCTTTGTCTTCAGCCCAGTCCAGAGTGAACTTCTGTGTTAAGACTGTTTTCCCGATGCCAGCCACTCCCTTTGTCATCACTGTTCTGATTGGTTCCTCTCCTCCAGGTGAGGCTTTAAAGAGGTCTTCTTGTCTGATTGTTGTTTCTGGTCTGTGTGGTTTCCTGGATGCTGTTTCAATCTGTCTGACCTCATGTTCATCATTGACCTCTGCAGTCCCTCCCTCTGTGATGTAGAGCTCTGTGTAGATCTGGTTCAGAAGGGTTGGGTTTCCTGCTTTAGCGATCCCCTCAAACACACACTGGAACTTCTTCTTCAGGTTAGATTTGAGTTCACGCTGACAAACTGCAGCAAAAAGTCCTGAATGAACACACAACAAAGAGGATCAATGAGTCAAAGAATAGATTTCAACATGTCATTTCCTCAAAGAATGAGTCTATGAATATATTCTGGTCCATCTCTTGAGACATTAGTAAACGTCCCATTTATCCAGCATGTTAAATCTTTAGAGAAATCCTCTTACTGCTCTGCAGACAGTCAGCCAGCTCCTCCTGCTTCATGCTCCTCAGGAAGTGCAGTGAGATCTTCTGAAAGGCTTCTCTGCTGCTCCTCCTCTGCTCTTCATCCTCACTCTGACTCTCTAAGCATTCTGGGTAATCTGAACTCACAACCTTCCGGATCTTCTTCAGCTCGTCCTTCACAAAAGTGAGGATGTTCTCCTCCAGCAGCTGGAACAGAATATTCTATGAATGACAAACTAAAACCATGGAAGCAAACATCAGATCCATGTTGGACAGACTGACAACCCACTGGTCTAAAGAGTGCAGCATGGAGATGGTTGTGAACAGAATAGATGTAAAAGTAGTTGTACATGTACAGACCATAAATATGGAGTCCAGGTGTGTTTGATGCTGCTGGGCAGACGGACCTCTGGGAACCTCTGAGCTCTCCTGGTCCTCTCTGTGGAGGAGTCATGAACAATCAGCTCACATTGTGTTTGCTCCACAGACTGTTTATTGTTCATGATATTAAAACACAAATACAACAATAACTTAAAGATGTTGTGTTCTGTCATGATTAATCATTTCATAAACCAGATGCTAAAGACTGGAGATGAAGGACGACCCTAACCCACAGCTGGGTTCAGGAGACTTTTCTCTCTGCTGCTGTGACCTGATAGAAACACTGAGAATTACTGATCATACAAGTTCCTCTTTCTGCTTCCACTGGTTTCATTCAATAGAAACGTTATTGTTACTGCAGCTAGTCCACAGACCTCTGAATCTGATGCAGGCAGGTAGGGTAGGCTGTTTATGTTAATAAAGTAATATATGAACAGGTTGTTTATGTTAATAAAGTAATATATGAACAGGTTGTTTATGTTAATAAAGTAATATATGAACATGTTTATGTTAATAAAGTAATATATGAACATGTTGTTTATGTTAATAAAGTAATATATGAACAGGTTGTTTATGTTAATAAAGTAATATATGAACAGGTTGTTTATGTTAATAAAGTAATATATGAACATGTTTATGTTAATAAAGTAATATATGAACTGGTTGTTTATGTTAATAAAGTAATATATGAACAGGTTGTTTATGTTAATAAAGTAATATATGAACAGGTTGTTTATGTTAATAAAGTAATATATGAACATGTTGTTTATGTTAATAAAGTAATATATGAACTGGTTGTTTATGTTAATAAAGTAATATATGAACAGGTTGTTTATGTTAATAAAGTAATATATGAACAGGTTGTTTATGGTAATAAAGTAATATATGAACAGGTTGTTTATGTTAATAAAGTAATATATGAACTGGTTGTTTATGTTAATAAAGTAATATATGAACAGGTTGTTTATGTTAATAAAGTAATATATGAACAGGTTGTTTATGTTAATAAAGTAATATATGAACCAGGTTGTTTAAGTTAATAAAGTAATATATGAACATGTTTATGTTAATAAAGTAATATATGAACAGGTTGTTTATGTTAATAAAGTAATATATGAACCAGGTTGTTTAAGTTAATAAAGTAATATATGAACATGTTTATGTTAATAAAGTAATATATGAACAGGTTGTTTATGTTAATAAAGTAATATATGAACAGGTTGTTTATGTTAATAAAGTAATATATGAACTGGTTGTTTATGTTAATAAAGTAATACTACTGTAAGAAGATGGATGAAGTATTTAAGATGATCTTTATTGTGGTAGAGATGGACTACAGCGTTGTAGTTTCTCCGCTGCAGACTGACGTCACTAACATCTCCTGCCGTCGCGTCATAACTACGTAGTCAGTGAAAGTCTGAACCTCTAAACTCCGCGGTTGTCTTCTCCTAACTCCTCATGAAGTCTCCTTCCCTTCTTTCCTTGACCCCGTGACGTTTTTACAGAGGTTAAGGAAAAGTGCTTAGGGTTAGACGTCAGGAGGAAATGTTTTGACTATTTGACCGCAGCCACAGAGTGGCAGTATAGAATTGAGCTATATCCACTAAAATGAGATTAACAGCACCGTTAGCCAATCAGAAGCAGCAAAGCACAGTTCTCTGTCAAACTCTCGCTTCGATTCGCTGATAAAGAAAGTTCCCCCACGTGGAAAATCTGACAGAACACGACACAGGAATGCCTTTCTGCACATAACAGGAAGTACGTCTACGTTTTACAATGCGGATATCCCCAGATAAACGTGGAGACCGGCTTTAATCATTAATAATTCATATTTCTCAACAGTCCCTTGGATAAATAGTGTTTGATGCATGGCTGTGTTGGTTGATGGAGGGAAGTGATGATATCTTGTTAATGTGGTTTGAGAGGATTCTAGAGAGCGATCGTGTAAACCTGTAGCATAATGCTAATGAGCACAAGAGCTACAAATGTGACGAGTGTTCAATATTTTTGTGAGATATTAATATTGATATTTGGTAATTCATAAAGTTGGTGTTTGAGCTGTGTTTGGAGCATGACAACCAGGCGTATATATTCTTATTATATAGAGCCCCAATAGGGCTTCAAACATCACCAGAACCAAGGAGAGCAAAGCTGTTCCACCAACGCTTCTTCACCACATGTTGCTCAGTGATGATGTGACAGAAGCAGCTGCTGGGTCTGAACAGCTGATGGAGTCAATGGGAGGAAACATTCACACATCTGGAGCACATTCTTCCTCATTTAGAACAGAGACTTCAGACTTTGAGCAGAAATAAAGGAGTATGATGCTGAAGTGTAACTTGTGGAAAAGGTTCTCAGGTGTTTTGTTTGAGGCTCTAGAACCAGACGGAGATCCATCTGAGTCTGATCCAGGATCTGCTCTCATAGTTCTGCATCAGGAAGATAAACCTTTGAGCAGAACATTTAGTCTTCATCCTCAATGCATCGTCTTCATCAGGTCAGCTGACAGTAAAACAGTCTCTTACTTTGTGTCTGAGGGTCCAGGTTCATGACTGAAGTCTGGAGGATGCTCTATGGACCGATCACTCTTCATGGACAGACAGATGGATCCTGGAGACTCTGCTCTCTGTCTGGACTGAACTCTGCAAACATCAAGAGGGTTTTATTCAGAATGAATCTTTGATAACAACAAAGACATTAAAGTAGATCTCAACACACAAACTACTGTTACTGCAGGTATGTAGAAGGCAGTGGTGGCCTCAGGGCCTGTAAGCCTTCTCTGCTGGCCTAAACAGAATCACAAAGTTATAGATTTTTATCATTTTATTGTTTTTCATAAATGTACTACATGTATTATAATAATTTTCCCTATTAGCTTATTTTCTCATTGCACAGCTCCTGTCTTCCTCTGTTGCTCTGCCTTCATCCTGCAGCACTGCTTTCAATGCAGCTGGTTTTAAAGATAGTTTCATCCAATCAGATGTTCTCTCCTGTGCAGCGTGACCATTAACATGCGCTGTGATTGGTCAGTGCGGCAGCGTGACCATTAACATGCGCTGTGATTGGTCAGTGGGGCAGCGTGACCATTAACATGCGCTGTGATTGGTCAGTGGGCCAGCGTGACCATTAACATGCGCTGTGATTGGTCAGTGGGCCAGCGTGACCATTAACATGCGCTGTGATTGGTCAGTGGGGCAGCGTGACCATTAACATGCGCTGTGATTGGTCAGTGGGGCAGCGTGACTTCTGTCAACGAAAGAAGGAGAAGAAGCTAGAAGCTAGAATAACGTAACATCTTGACACTTAAAAGTCCGTTTCAACTCGGTGTTCTGGATTAAAATCAAGGCAGAGTTACTGAGATCGCCAACAAAGCTCTGAAACCTGCCTCCATTTCAACATCCTGTCTTTGTGAAGCGGTTTTAGTGAAGTGACAGAGTGACATACAGGTTTAAGTTACGAGTAGCGTCAGTAGACTGGACATGAACACGTCGGGGCTCGTTCTCTCCCGTCACCCCCGACCGGCTCGGAGCAGAGAAACAAGATCAGGGCTCCACTAATTCGGCGTAATGGTGAGTTGTATCTTTATGCACTTTATAATTGTCTTCATGCCGGTCGTATCATTTTATTACGTCATATTTATTACGTCATATTCATTACGTCATATTTATTACGTCATATTTATTACGTCATATTCATTACGTCATATTTATTACGTCATATTTATTACGTCATATTCATTACGTCATATTCATTACGTCATATTTATTACGTCATATTCATTACGTCATATTTATTACGTCATATTCATTACGTCATATTCATTACGTCATATTTTTCGCCCACACCGTGAAGCCGGTCCGTGAAAATATTGTCTGACACGAAACCGGTCCGTGGCGAAACAAAGGTTGTGGACCGCTGCTTTAAAGTGTGTATTGGTCCTCTTAGATGACATCACAGCTTTTCTAGGTGACTGACAGCTGTCACTGAGACGAAGAGGAAGAACCTCAAACTCAACTCTAAATCTCTAAATGTACAGAAAACATTGTCAGAGGTCCAGGAACTGAACATGAGTCCTGATGAGTTAGTAGAAGTTCTCTTACTTTGAGTCTGAGGGTCCAGGTTCATTACTGAAGTATAGAGGAAGACCTTTGGAGCGATCACTCTTCATGGACAGACAGCCGGAGACCAGAGACTCTCTGTCCTCCTCTTCCTCCTCTTCCTCACAGCCACTCATCTTCTGATCTGAAGTCAGTCTGAGAGATAAACAGGAACACTGTGAGCTCACGACACAAGAATCAAGAGAACAGGAAGTCTCTCTCTCTCTCTCTCTCTCTCTCTCCCTCTCTCTCTGTGTGTGTGTGTGTGTGTCTCTCTCTCTCTCTCTCTCTCTCTCTCTCTGTCTCTCTCTCTCTCTCTCTCTCTTCTCTCTCTGTCTCTCTCTCTCTCTCTCTCTCTCTCTTCTCTCTCTGTCTCTCCCTCCCTCTCTCTCTCTCTCTCTCTCTCTCTCTCTTCTCCCTCCCTCTCTCTCTCTCTCTCTCTCTCTCTCTCTCCCTCCCTCCCTCCCTCCCTCTCTCTCTCTCTCTCTCTCCCTCTCTCCCTCTCTCTCTCTCTCTCCAGTAAAACTATTACATGTTGGATCAACACTCACTCTGCTTCAGCCTCCAGCTTCTCTTCTTCTGCTCTCGACTCTAAATGGAGTCTGAACTTTATGACGCAACACTTCAGGTTCTCTTCCTGTTCTCATGCACCTGGATCACATGGTCTCTGTGGCTCCGCCCCTTTTCATTTACAAGAAATCAGCTGAGTTCATATAAGTGTGTGTGTGTGTGTGTGTGTGTGTGTGTGTGTGTGTGTGTGTGTGTGTGTGTGTGTGTGTGTTATTAATATGAAGTGTTCATGAGTCTCTCGGCTTCAACAGGTTGAATTAAAATGAGTTTGGGTCAAAATGTTGCTGCTTTATCTTCATGTTTAAATCATGAACATGAATCTAGAAGCTTTCTGTGTGAAGATCTCTCTCTCTCTCTCTCTCCCTCTCTCCCTCTCTCTCCCTCCCTCTCTCTCTCTCTCTCTCTCTCTCTCTCTCTCTCTCTCTCTCAGTAGAGCGTGAGCGTCTTTTTCTTTAGTTTTCACTCTGTTAATGTTATATTTTTCACACAGTTTATTAATCACTTAGTAGTTTATAGTTTGGTGTTTGGTGTATTTGGTGGGTTTATTTCTTTTCTCACTGGTGTGGTGCGGGTAGCCTGGTTAGCACCATGGCTGCCCCGGGCTACAAACATTTGACACGTAAACACGGGGTGAAGGTCTGTGCCACGTTCCCCTGCAGCGTGGAGGATGTTGGCCTCGCCGTGGGGGAAAAGGTCGGCCACAGCGGCGTGGTGTCGGCCGCTCGCATGAACAGTGCCGTGGTGGTGTTCCTGGACCGGGTGGAGAAGGTGAACTCCGTCGTCGAGACGGGCATCACCGTGAACAGTTGTTTCGTGCAGGTGCTGCCTTTGTCCCAACCCGCCACCAAGGTAGTCCTGTCGAACGTCCCTCCTTTCATCTCCGATGAGTTCCTCAGCAGAGAGCTGTCCAGACACGGGAAGGTGGCGTCCCCGATCCGCAGGATGTTGTCTGGATGTAAGTCTCCGTTGCTGAAACACGTGGTGTCTCATCGGAGGCAACTGTATATGATACTGAACAATCGGAACGAGGAGCTCAACCTCCGTTTCATTGTGAAAGTAGATGATTATGATTACACGATATTCGCCACTTCTGCGGGGATGAAGTGTTTCGGTTGTGGAGAGGAGGGACACACGGTGAGGGCCTGTCCGAGGCGGGGCGCGCCGGCTCCGCCCGGCCCGGGTTCGGCTGCGGGCGCGGGCGCGTCCGCGCCTGGGCCGGCTCCGCCCGGTCCGGATGCGGCGGCGTCCGCGCCTGGGCCGGCTCCCGCCGGTCCGGACGCGGCGGCGTCCGCGCCTGGGCCGGCTCCCGCCGGTCCGGACGCGGCGGCGTCCGCGCCTGGGCCGGCTCCCGCCGGTCCGGGCGCGGCGGCGTCCGCGCCTGGGCCGGCTCCCGCCGGTCCGGGCGCGGCGGCGTCCGCGCCTGGGCCGGCTCCGCCCGGTCCGGGCGCGGCGGCGTCCCCGTCCGCGGGGCCCCCCGCCGAGCGGCCGGTCGCGGCTCCGCGGAGCTCTCTGCGGGGCCCCGCCGCTGTGGCCGACCCAACACACGGGGTGAGTTCAGTTGATGTACCGGGGGTGGAGGTAGCCACGGGTGAAAAGGGTGTTTTGGGTGAGGATATGTTGGGTGAAGAGGGAGCAGTGGGTGAGGAGACTGTTCCGGGAGGGGAGGGTGCTCTGGGTGAAGTGGGGGAGAAGGAGGTGGAGGCTGGTGTGAGTGGTGTGTGTGTGAGGCAGGTGGAGGAGAAGGCAGGTGTAGCAGAGGAGCAAGAAGAGGACAAGGGGGAGCACAGCGTGCTGTGGAGTGAGCAGGTGGAGGAGGTCGAAATGGAGGAAGCGGTGCTGGAGGAGGCAAACACAACAAAAAGTAAAAGTGCAGCAAAACGGAGGAAGACGAACAGGGGGGCGACGACGAATGAGTGTATGACTGAGAGTGTGGAAGATGAGTGTGTGTCTGACAGCAGTGATGTGGATGATTTTAGCAGCAGCCAAAAAAGCAGACTGATCACAGTCGATAAATTCAAAGCGTTTTTAACAAAAACTAAAAACCAGCAGGTGAAGGTGGGCGACCACTTCCCAGACCTTGGTCTTTTTATCACCTCGGCGAGGTCCCACATGAGCCAGAAGGAGGAGGCTGGCCTCACAGAGCAGGAGGTTTTTAGATTGAAGAAGCTCGTAACCAAAGCAAGGCGTCAACAAAACACTGATGGAAAGGGCAAATCTGGAAATGTGTTTTAGGTCTTTGTTTTATTGGTTGGTTCTTATTTTAACTCTATCCACCATGGATGTTTTTAAAGTAGGGCTTTTAAATGTAAATGGTGGCAGAGACGTCCGGAAGAGAACGTCTATCTATGAAACTTCCAAAATGAAAAAGATAGACGTTCTCTTTCTACAGGAAACGCACAGTGATTTTAACAACGAGTCTGACTGGAGAAGGGAGTGGGAAGGGGAAGTCGTTTTAAGCCACAACACCTCCCTTAGCGCAGGAGTGGGCTTCCTCTTCTCACGGGCTTTTAAACCCAACACACTGGAGGTCCAGCATTTTATCGAGGGGAGGCTTCTTTTAGTCAAAGCTCGGTTCGACACATTTTCTGCTGTTTTTATCAACGTGTATGCTCCAACATCCGGTGCAGAGAGGAGGCAGTTTTTACTCAAAGTAGATGAAGTTTTAAACGGCTGCTCAACGGAGGATTTTTTATTCTTGGGGGGGGATTTTAACTGCACAGAGGATGCAGTTTTAGACCGTAACCACGCAGAGCCTGATCCGGCCTCTCAGCACGCCTTGAAGCAGCTGGTCCGCTCTCACGGCCTGGTGGACGTGTGGAGGAGGATGCACCCAGACTCCAGACAGTACACCTGGTCCCACCTCAGAGAGAGCAGGGTCTCCTCAGCTAGGCTAGATCGTATTTATTGTTTTAAGCATCATTTTAGCACTTTTAGGAGTTGTGCTATTATGCCGGCTGGTTTTAGTGATCACTCTCTTGTCTTGTCTCATGTTTTTATCAGGAACATCTTACCCAGAAGTGCTTATTGGCATTTTAATTCTGTTTTAACATTTGATAAGAGTTTTAGAGAGGTTTTTATTTATTTCTGGGGTGCTTTTAGACAGAGGAAGGGTGATTTTAGTAGTCTTAAGCAGTGGTGGGACCACGGTAAGACGCAAATAAGACTACTGTGTCAGCAGCACACTTTGAACGTCACACGAGACAGCACCAGATCTATGGAAGATCTAGAGACCGATATAGTGGAACTAGAACGTTTAAGTGAGTCCACAGGAAATCGAGGTTATATTGAAAACCTCAAAGAGAAAAAGATGGCTTTAGCCGACCTGCTGGGCAGTAAGGTGCAGGGCGCCCTGGTCAGGTCCCGGTTCCAGAACATCGCAGAGATGGATGCTCCCTCTAGCTACTTCTTCAGTCTGGAGAAGAAGAACGGGCAGGGGAAGGTAATCCACGCACTGCTGTCTGACACAGGGCAAGAGCTGACGGACCCGGGCCAGATACGAGGGCGAGCTGTGAGCTTTTATCAACAATTGTACTCCACCGAATACCAGGAAGAGCCAGCTCTCCTGGAGGGTTTCTGCGGGGGACTACCCCAGGTCTCCGCGGAAACCAACTCACAGCTCGACGCCCCCCTCCAGATGCAGGAGCTGCTGACCGCCCTGCAGGGCATGCAGGGACGGCGGGCTCCGGGCATTGACGGGCTCACGGTTGAGTTTTATAAAGCCTACTGGGACATCGTCTGCGACGATGTCTCGGAGGTTTTTAACGAGTGTCTGGCCTCGGGTTCCATGCCAGTGTCCTGCAGGAGGGCAGTCCTCACGTTGCTGCCCAAGAAGGGGAACCTGCAGGACATCAAGAACTGGCGCCCTGTGTCGCTGCTTTGCGTGGATTACAAACTCCTGTCCAAAGCTTTGGCCTCCAGGCTGGGGATGGTTATGGAGCAGGTCATCCACCGGGACCAGACCTACTGCGTCCCTGGCAGGTCCATGGTGGACAACGTCCACCTAATTCGGGATGTTTTGGATGTCTCTAGTTCATTGGGTGCAGACGCTGGTCTGATTTCCCTGGATCAGGAAAAGGCTTTTGACCGCGTTGAACATGGGTTCTTGTGGAAAGTGATGGAGAGTTTTGGGTTCAGCGCTGGTTTCATAGCCAAGATCAAGGTGCTGTACAGGGATGTTGAGAGTGTGCTGAAAATCAACGGCAGTCTGAGTGCTCCTTTTAGAGTGTGTAGAGGGGTCAGGCAGGGCTGTGCCCTGTCTGGGATGCTCTACGCTCTCTCCCTTGAACCTCTCCTCCACAAAGTACGTTCCAGCACTCTGGGGTTGTTTTATCCAGGTTTTAATAGAAGATTGATTTTATCTGCTTATGCAGACGATATTATATTTTTTATTAAAAACCAGGACGAGGTCGACATTTTAGCGGGTATTGTGGAGGATTTTAGCTCGGCATCGGCAGCGAGGGTCAACTGGGGGAAGAGTGAAGCCCTCGCTGTCGGTGAGTGGCGCGGCGGTCTCCCAGTTCTCCCCCGAAACCTGGAATGGAAGAGAGGAGGTCTAAAGTACCTAGGGGTGTTTTTGGGGGCAGACCATGTAGTAAAGAAGAACTGGGAGACCGTCATAGAGAAGGTTGAAGGGAAACTTAAAAAATGGAAATGGCTGCTCCCCCAGATGTCGCTTAGAGGGAGAGTGCTGGTTCTTAACAACCTCGTTGCATCCCAGCTGTGGCACCGGCTAACCTGTGTGGACCCCCCCTCAGGCCTACTTGCGGAGATCCAGAGGAGGATGGTGGATTTCCTCTGGGGGGGTCTGCACTGGGTGCCGCAGGGGGTTGTGTTTTTAGCCAGGGAGGAGGGGGGACAGGGCCTTGTCCACCTGGCCAGCCGGACTGCCACTTTTAGACTGCGTTTTATTCAAAGGTACCTCACAGGCCCGGCAGATCTGGTGTGGAGAGATGTGGCCAGCAGCATCCTGAGGCGTGCCAATAACCTGGGTTTGGATGATGCTCTGTTTTTAATGGATCCTAAATTCTTAAAATTAACTATGTTGCCTCCTTTTTATCAGGGTGTTTTCAGGTCATGGGCCCTCTTTAACCACAAAAGGTGCCCGGAAGCCAACTCCCTGCACTGGTTGTTGAGAGAGCCGCTGGTCAATGGGGCCAGGCTGGACGTCAGCGACCACACCACGCACGGCCTGACGGCGGCGCTGACCCAGTCTGGAACCCTGACCCTACAGCAGCTGGTGGATGCAGTGGGGCCGGCACTGACCGACGCCCAGGCTCTGGGCTCTCTGCTGGGTCTGCAGTCCCTCCGAGTGGCGGGGAGGATCCTGGAGCTCTGGTCCCAGAGGCTAACTACGAAAGACCGGAACCTCCTGATGGGCAGCCAGACCAGCACTGCAGACCCCTACCCAGACATCATCCTGAGCCCAGGCCTGGGAGGGAAGACCGGCCCCCTTCTGAGAGTCGTACACGCTGCAAGACTGACAATATATGAAGCAGACAAGGAGACTCTCTACAGAAACTGCGTGAAGTGCATCCACCAGGTCGGACTGAGCGGCAGACCTCCCACTGTGTGGGCAAAGAAGTGGGGACAAGATGGCCCCAGCCCGCAGTGGAGGCTGCTGTACAAAGCCCCCCTCAAAAAACGGACAGGCGACCTCCAGTGGAGGATCCTCCACGGTGCCGTCGCTACCAACGCTTTTATCTCTGTTCTTAACCCAGCTGTTTTTAGCGGATGCCCATTTTGCGGAGTACGTGAGACAGTCTACCACGTTTTTACTGAGTGTAAGAGACTCACCAGTCTCTTCTCTCTTTTAACATCGGTTTTTACACGCTTCGGCGTTGTTTTTACTGAGAGGATTTTTATTATGGGAGCGGGCTACAATAAAAGTTTTAAAAACAAGTGGCAGCTACTCAATTTTATCTCAGGCCAGGCAAAACTGGCCATTTATACAAGCAGGAAGAGGCAGGTGGAGCATGGGGATGGGCAGGAAGCGGCGGCAGTGTGGAGGACAAACCTCCGGTCAAGACTCTGGCTCGAGTTTTGTTTTTATCACCACATCTCCGACCTCGAGTCGTTCAGAGAGCGGTGGTGTTTTAAGAACACACTGTGCAAGGTTTCGGACGGTCAACTGTCTTTTACACATTTTTTAACTGACTGATGGTGTTTTAAAAGAAAGAGAAATTGTAAAACAAGGTTTCTTTTTTTCCCATTGTTATTTTATTGCATTAACACTGTATATATTGTAAAACTTTGAAAATATGTGAATAAAGTGTTTTTGTAAAAATCAAAAAATCTCTCTCTCTCTGAGAGGAAGCATGGCGGTGGAGAGCTGAGAGCGGATCGTGTGAGTTGGTAGTGGTAGTTTCATAGTTGAAGCAGTGTTAATATAGTGTGTAGTGTCACGGTGGGGTTTGTGTGTGTTGTGTGTACGTGGGGTTTTGTTGGGTTCGGTTTGTGTGTTTGTGGCTGCTCGGCTCACGCCGGGCGGCGCCGCAGGCAGCATGGACTACAGCGGCCTGACGCGGAGACACGGGGTGAGGGTGGCGGGCTTCCCGTGCTCCGTAGAGGAGTGAGGGCTGGCCGTGGGCCGGGTGGTGGGGCACGGCAGCGTCGTGTCCGCGGCCCGCATGAGCGGCGGGGTGGTGCTGTTCCTAGACAGCGTGGAGAAAGCCAACGTGGTGGTGGCGGGCGGGGTGCAGGTGAACGGCGCGGCCGTGGCCGTCATGCCGCTCTCCACGCCGGCCTGATTTTAAATGACAGGAGCCGAGACCTCGACCACGTGGTCAGAGTGAGAGTCGAAGACTTTGATTATGTTATGTTCGCCACCTCAGGGTCGAGATGCTTTGTGTGCAGGAGCCCAGGACACCTGGCCAGAGCCTGTCCTGAGAGGAGGGCAGGTGAGGGCGCTGCAGGAGCTCCTGCTGGGGAGCCGAGGGCTGCAGAGGGGGAGCCGGAGGGCAGGGAGCCTCAGGACGACCAGGCAGCACAGGAGGGGACAGGTGGGGTCCAAAAGGTGGGTCAGGAGGGGGTGGCGGAGAGTCAGGAGGGGGCGGGAGGCGTCCAGCAGGAGGATGTGGGAGGACAGGCGGAGGAGGAGGAGGAGGAGGCAGAGGAGGTGGAGGTGGAGGAGGAGGAGGAGGAGGCAGGGGGGCTCCAGGCGGACAGGGTCCAGACGGTGGACGTGGTCCAGGAAGTGGAGGGGGTCCAGCAGGGGGATGACGGGGGTCAGAAGGAGGCAGGTGAGGAGGAGGAGCGAGAGGAAGGTGTGGAGGATGTTGGGGTGGGAGGGAGCGAGGCAGACATGGAGGCAGAGGAAGAGGGGCCTAAAGCTGGTCGCCTGAAGAGGAAGTCCAGGGGGGACGCCGGAAGCTCACAGCCGAAAAAGGGAGCAGGGGGCTCCGGGAGAGTCGGGGGAGGGACGGCAGAGTCTGGGTCCAGTGGGGAGGAGTACTCTGCTGGGAGCGACTCCTCTGGGTCTAAACCTGAGTGGAAGAGTGATAGGAAGGTCTACAGCTTAGAGAGGATTCAGAAGTTCCTCAAGGACACGAAGAACGAGAGGGGGATGAAGTTAGAGGACCACTTTTCGGACAAAGAGGGGTTGCGGGACTCTGCTCTTTCTCTCTTGCGGAAGAAAGGCAGAGAAGGTTTCACCCAACTGGAACAGTTCAGGGTGAAGAAGCTGGTGCGGAGGATCGTGGTAGAGCTGTCCGGGGATGAGCGGTGATGCAGAGCTGAAGGCCGGAGGAGGAAGGAGGCTGCAGGAGAGCAGCAGGAGAGGAGGAAGGAGGCTGCAGGAGAGCAGCAGGAGTGGAGGAAGGAGGCTGCAGGAGAGCAGCAGGAGAGGAGGAAGGAGGCTGCAGGAGAGCAGCAGGAGTGGAGGAAGGAGGCTGCAGGAGAGCAGCAGGAGAGGAGGTCTACACGCAGGCTGTAGAGAAAGAGAGACTCTCTAAGAGGAGACCGTGTCTCCAGATTATTTCAGTTTGTGTTTTAGTAAAATAAAGATTTTTCAAAAGTCAAAAAAAAAAAAAGTCTCTCTCTCTCTCTCTCTCTCTCTCTCTCTCTCTCTCTGTCTCTCTCTCTCTCTCTGTGTCTGTCTCTCTCTGAGAGGAAGCATGGCGGCGGAGACCAGGCAGCACAGGAGGGGACAGGTGGGGTCCAGAAGGTGGGTCAGGAGGGGGTGGTGGAGAGTCAGGAGGGGGCGGGAGACGTCCAGCAGGAGGACGTGGGAGGACAGGCAGAGGAGGAGGAGGAGGAGGAGGAGGAGGAGGCAGGGGGGCTCCAGGCAGACAGGGTCCAGACGGTGGACGTGGTCCAGGAAGTGGAAGGGGTCCAGCAGGGGGATGACGGGGGTCAGAAGGAGGCAGGTGAGGAGGAGGAGCGAGAGGAAGGTGTGGAGGATGTTGGGGTGGGAGGGAGCGAGGCAGACATGGAGGCAGAGGAAGAGGGGCCTAAAGCTGGTCGCCTGAAGAGGAAGTCCAGGGGGGACGCCGGAAGCTCACAGCCGAAAAAGGGAGCAGGGGGCTCCGGGAGAGCCGGGGGAGGGGCAGCAGATTCTGGGTCCAGTGGGGAGGAGTATGCTGCTGAGAGCGACTCCTCTGCGTCTGAACCTGAGTGGAAGAGTGATAGGAAGACCTACAGCTTAGAGAGGATTCGGAAGTTCCTCAAGGACACGAAGAACGAGAGGGGGATGAAGCTAGAGGACCACTTTTCGGACAAAGAGGGGTTGCGGCACTCTGCTCTTTCTCTCTTGGGGAAAAAAGGCAGAGAAGGTTTCACCCAACTGGAACAGAGCTGAAGGCCGGAGGAGGAAGGAGGCTGCAGGAGAGCAGCAGGAGAGGAGGAAGGAGGCTGCAGGAGAGCAGCAGGAGAGGAGGAAGGAAGGAGGCTGCAGGAGAGCAGCAGGAGAGGAGGAAGGAAGGAGGCTGCAGGAGAGCAGCAGGAGAGGAGGAAGGAGGCTGCAGGAGAGCAGCAGGAGAGGAGGAAGGAGGCTGCAGGAGAGCAGCAGGAGAGGAGGTAGGAGGCTGCAGGAGAGCAGCAGGAGAGGAGGAAGGAGGCTGCAGGAGAGCAGCAGGAGAGGAGGAAGGAGGCTGCAGGAGAGCAGCAGGAGAGGAGGTCTACACGCAGGCTGTAGAGAAAGAGAGACTTTCTGAGAGGAGACCGTGTCTCCAGATTATTTCAGTTTGTGTTTTAGTAAAATAAAGGTTTTTCAAAAGTCAAAAAAAAAAAGTCTCTCTCTCTCTCAGTGAGAGGTGGTGTTTTTTGTCCGAGGCGTCTCGGAGGAATGGCGTCCTCCGAGACGCCGCCTCCCTCTCTCCGGCAAGGAGTGAGGATCGTCCCCCCGGGGAGCGGCGTGTCCGTGGAGGAGGGGCTGCTGGCTGTGGGGAGCGGCGTGTCCGTGGAGGAGGGGCTGCTGGCTGTGGGGAGCGGCGTGTCCGTGGAGGAGGGGCTGCTGGCTGTGGGGAGCGGCGTGTCCGTGGAGGAGGGGCTGCTCTCTTTCTCTCTCTCTGGTGCATGCTGGATATTAATTTAACTGCTTTACTTTGCATAGCAGTTTTTCACCCACTTATAATTCTACTATTCTACATTGCAGTTCAACAATAAATGGTGCATGGACAACAAACACCAGAATAGTTTCAGAACATTTTCTTTTTTATTATTTTAAATAATTTATTACACACTCAAAGTTAGGATTAAATTAACTCCATAAACTGTGCAAAACACTCTTTTTTTCAAATATGTTTATTGAACAAACCTCAAAACATGATACAAGCTGTATAGGGAATGACTATGGTTAACAAGGTTTGACAGGTTTTTTTCCCTTACACACAAACACAGAGGGCTGGCCAGTCAGCAGGATCTATAGGTTCTCCCTGGATATCAGGAATTGCGGAGGGTGAGGTGTCTACAGGCGGCAGTGTAGTTTCACTGGTGCCCTGAGTGCTTGATGTGGTCCTGGATGTCCCTTCACCTTCACCTGTATTCAAGCAAATTGTATAGCCAGACAAGCGGTGTTTAATATAATAAGTGAAATGATCATGAATGTGGTTGAACTTCTTTAAGAAAACAAGCTATTGTATTTAATACATGCTAACATGTTTCTATTGTACTTTAAAGTATGGATGTGGCTTGAATAAATACTATTACATAGACTCACCTGATGCAGGCTGTGTGTTACTGGCAGTGGTGTATAAAGTACCCAAAAGCCGTACTTGAGTAAAAGTAAAGATACCTTACTGGAAAATTACTCCAGTAAAAGTAAAAGTCACCTATTAAAATACTACTTGAGTAAAAGTCTTAAAGTATCTGATATTTTCTGTACTTAAGTATCAAAAGTATTTTTCTGATATAAAATGTACTTAAGTATTGAAAGTAAAAGTACAAGTACATGCTTTTAATAAAAAAGCAAAGGGTCAGAATTTTGAGAATTATGAAGTTTATTCTTTTAAGTGCTGTGGTCACCGTGACCAAGGACCAGGAGTTGTGTTGATACAATAACTGGGTTGGCTGGGATCCATCCATATATATTATGTTCAACATAATATATTGTACCTAAGTATACTTTTGCATCTACTATGAACTTATCATCATAATTCTCCAAAAAGCAATATGACACTATGAAGGACTTGTAACAGTGTGGTTATAAGTATGCTCATTCCGCCCGCCGTGGGTCTCTTGGTACCGGTCTGTGGGTCTCTTGGTACCGCTCTGTGGGTCTCTTGGTACCGGTCTGTGGGTCTCTTGGTACCGGTCTGTGGGTCTCTTGGTACCGGGCTGTGGGTCTCTTGGTACCGGTCTGTGGGTCTCTTGGTACCGGTCTGTGGGTCTCTTGGTACCGGGCCACAGAAAGAATGAATGAAACATTTCAATTAAATAAAAAAAAATCAAGGCCGGAAAGATGTTTTATTGTGAAAAATGACCGCATACATCCGTCTGTGGTAACCTCAGACGGAATCTCTTGACACATGTCAATATGTTACGTTACTCTAAAAATGAAACGTAAGTCTGTTACAACTCTGTCGGTGATCTGGAAACCAAGGCAGAGTATCCTGAGATCGCCAAAAAAGCATGAAAACCTGCTTCCATTTCAACATCCTGTCTTTGTGCAGCGTGTTATAAGTTAAGCAGTAGACTGGACTAAAGGTTTAGTTAGCAGTAGAGTCAGTAGACTGGACTAAAGGTTTAGTTAGGAGTAGAGTCAGTAGACTGGACCAAAGGTTTAGTTAGCAGTAGAGTCAGTAGACTGGACTAAAGGTTTAGTTAGGAGTAGAGTCAGTAGACTGGACTAAAGGTTTAGTTAGGAGTAGAGTCAGTAGACTGGACTAAAGGTTTAGTTAGCAGTAGAGTCAGTAGACTGGACTAAAGGTTTAGTTAGCAGTAGAGTCAGTAGACTGGACTAAAGGTTTAGTTAGGAGTAGAGTCAGTAGACTGGACTAAAGGTTTAGTTAGCAGTAGAGTCAGTAGACTGGACTAAAGGTTTAGTTAGGAGTAGAGTCAGTAGACTGGACTAAAGGTTTAGTTAGGAGTAGCCTGGACTAAAGGTTTAGTTAGGAGTAGAGTCAGTAGACTGGACTAAAGGTTTAGTTAGCAGTAGACTGGACTAAAGGTTTAGTTAGCAGTAGAGTCAGTAGACTGGACTAAAGGTTTAGTTAGCAGTAGAGTCAGTAGACTGGACTAAAGGTTTAGTTAGGAGTAGACTGGACATAACGAACACACGTCGGGTGTCGTTGTCTCCCGTCTCTCCGAGGTCGGACCCGGTCTGTGAAAATATTGTCTTCACGTAACCGGTCCGTGACGCATAAAGGTTTGGGAGCGCTGGACTAGAGGATGTAGAGGGAAAATGCAAAACATTGTGATTCGCAAAACCTGCTTGGTGGAGTCTGTGTTCCACCACAGTCCCCGATGTATTTTTTTCTTTTTCTAAAGATAGATTTGATTTTGTAGCGAGTAACGAAGGTTTCAGGAGAAATGTATCGGAGTAAAAGTATCATTTTTCTTTGCAAAATGTAGTGAAGTAAAAGTAAAAGTAAACAGAAATATAAATAGTAAAGTAGAGTACAGATATCCCCAAAAACTACTTAAGTACAGTAACGAAGTATTTCTACTTCGTTACTATACACCACTGGTTACTGGCCCCTTGAGTACTACTGGATGTCCCTTCTCCTGACCTGTATTTAAACACAGAGTTCATCCATGCTGTTCGTTACACAATTACATTTGGTCATTTCTATCATCCCACCACATAGTTGCATTGTACAAATACATTTTATCTGACCATGTAACTTGTAGTAGATAAATTACAATTACTGCCACCACTGCTACAAGGCTAAATAATGCTACTGATTACAATTAGTAGTATTAATGTGATGTGATTATTGATAGCGTGTGTTAATTATTGGATGCCTGGAAGAACTCAGTTCAACAACTTCTCTCGTTCTCTATATTTATTTACTAAATGATCACAAGTAAAGTAGCAAGCGCTGCAATTGCAAAAGCAGTGAGTGGAACAGCAACACGCAGGTTGGTCAAAGAACAACTGCCCCACCACGGAAGTGGGGCCTTTCATACACAGTTTATCGTCACAGGTTCGTCTCGCCTCGTCCTAACATCTGATTCGCTCTATCCTGTCAAGAGGAGGAGAATCCCGTGTTCTCATCTTTTCTCACAAGACTGGAACACAACGACCAGTCTGCTTCCACAATGTCAATATACTGATAAACAGTTGTGGTGTTGAAGTGCGCAGGCGTGTGACTAACTTCCCTTGAGAACTGGACATTTCATAGACACAACAGCTGCATAGCTGTGTTATACTGACCTCGCTAACCTGAACTTTAATAGACATGAAGAGTAATGCAATGAAGAATATCTACAGAATATAAGGATTTATATTATCATTATGAAAGTAATAATTGATAATAATAATAATAATAATAATAACCAAAACAGCAACAATAGTACTAGTTGTGTAGGCTACTTACAAAGTTCAGAGGGAGGCGAATCAGACGTCCTTTCTCCAGCAGGTGCCGGCCTCTGAAAAAATTGCCTGAGTGCATCTGGCCAATTTAAAATTAAAATAAAAAATAAAAACAAAACAAAACAAAGAACACATATACATTGTAGTATATTCCTGGGGAGGAACTGTACAGAAGGGTGAACACCACCACTATCTCCCAAATGGTTACTGTGTGTGTATGCACCTGCTAGTTGTGAATTCACTAAACCGAACTTATGCCATTTATAATGAATGTAGACAGCAACTGTACTTTCCATAACTAGCATACGTTATCCAGATACTGGTCTTCTGACATGTACATCCATGTAGGTTATCAGTGAAGTTACGTTTGCTAGTAATAGCCTACGTAGCACATTAGCAAAGTAACAGTTGCTAGCTAGCTAGCTATAGCTAGCCTAAGTGACAGCGATGAAACGTCCAATATTAGGTGATGCATGTAGTGGCCGGCTATGGCCAGGTGAGGGCGCACTGATATATGAGGTTGTGATATACGTGTGAGAAGAAGTATTAATAAAGTTGTCGAGTTGCATCCTGATGGTTGTGCCCTTGAGTACCGAATATATAGGCACAATACATGGTGTCAGAAGTTTATAACCCGCGACAGACAGAGTCTAGTGGTACAGACAACTAGTCGGAGTAGTTTGACGGTGGGGAGAGAGAAGACGGTGACGTGTGGAGCTAGAGCGAAAGTTCGACGGTGAAAGCTAACAACAAGCTAGCTGGAAGCTACTAGCACACAGCATGGATCACATCTTTACCATCCCACCACCAGGACCTTTCGACTTCGAGCCAAGCTCGTGGCCCGCATGGATAAAAAGATTTGAACGCTTCAGGCTTGCTTCTGGATTGAAAGAAAAAGACAAAGCTTACCAGGTGAATTCTCTCATTTACACAATGGGTGATAAGGCTGACGATATCCTGAGCGCACTGCAGTTGGCTGAGGATAAACAAAATGACTATGACGAGGTAAAAAAGGCTTTTGATGGACATTTTGTAGGAGTGCATAATGTAATTTTTGAACGAGCCAAGTTTAATAAACGAAGTCAGGAAGTTGGCGAATCTGCAGAGAACTTCATCACAGCAGTGCACAAGCTAGCTGAACATTGCAAATATGGCGCCTTGCGTGACGAGATGATCCGAGACAGGATTGTTGTCGGGATACGTGACGCCAAATTGTCTGAAAAAATGCAGCTCAACCCAAAATTGGATTTAGCTACAGCAATAGTTCAAGTGAGGCAGCACGAAGAGGTGAAGAAGCAGCAAGGTGTTCTCCGGGCAGCCGAGTCACCGGAACAAATAGATGCAGTGGCTTACAACAGTAAGAGACAGGTTTATAGGAAAAATTCTGCTCAACGCGTAAGCCATTTTCAGCCTCAGCCTGCCTCAACCAACCCAAAACAGTGTGGGAAGTGTGGCAGAACCCCTACACATGCATGGACTGAATGCCCAGCAAAAGATGCTGAATGTAGAAAATGTCAAAAGAGGGGACACTTTGCATCTGTGTGCAGATCAGCTCAAAAGCTAGAATCCATTGAGGAGGATTATGGGACAGCTTATTTGGGAGCTATTGACTATCCACAGGTGTCTACATGGACTGAAATGCTTACCATTAATGGTGGCCCGATGTGTTTTAAAGTGGACACGGGGGCATCTGTGACTGCCATCCCAGAAACAGAATACACGCAAGAGAAATACGGCAGCTACACAGTGACACGCAGACCTCTGCTGGGCCCCGCCAGTCAACCTCTGGAGGTCAAAGGACAAGTGCATGCTGTCATTCAGAGAGGCGACAGAAAGATTGAGGAGGAGGTGTTCATCGTGAAAGACCTGACCACACCCTTATTGGGCCTGCCAGCCATTCGCAGACTGCAGATGATTCCTCAGCTCCATAGCATAGACAATGCAGAGACACACTTCCGCTCAACCTACGCAGATGTCTTTACAGGGCTAGGTAGACTTAAAGGTGAATATAAAATTAAGCTGAAAGACAATGCACCACCCTATGCCCTCTCTGCCCCACGACGTGTAGCCATCCCACTCCGGGCCAAAGTTAAAGAGGAACTAGACCGGATGGAGAAAATGGAGGTCATAGCCCGTGTTGAAGAACCAACTGAATGGTGCGCAGGTATGGTCCCTATTGTGAAAACGTCAGGGAAACTACGCATTTGTGTAGACTTAACCCATTTGAACGAGAGCGTCATCAGAGAGAGACACATCTTACCGGCAGTGGACGAGACGCTGGCCAAGCTGGAAGGAGCCAGAGTTTTCACAAAGCTTGACGCGACATCAGGCTTTTGGCAAGTACCACTCCATCAAGACTCAATGCTGTTGACCACGTTCATCACACCAGAGGGCCGATATTACTTCAAGAGGTTACCCTTTGGTATATCATCAGCCCCTGAGCACTTCCAAAGGAGGATTTCCCAGCTGATTGATGGCATTGACGGAGTTCTATGTCATGCTGATGACGTCCTCATCACAGGAAAGGACCGGGCAGAGCACGACGATAGGCTGCACAGGGTGCTACAGAAATTCAGAGAGTCTGGGCTCACTCTGAATGAAAAATGCCAGTTTGCACTAACAGAGGTCCGTTTTCTGGGCCACGTCATAAACTCCCAGGGCAACAGAGCAGACCCGGATAAAATAAAGGCGATCCGTGACATGCCTGAGCCAAAGGACGTGGCAGATGTTCGCCGTTTCATGGGCATGGTGAACTTTGTAGGAAAATTTTCACCACGCCTGCCCGACCTGACAAAGCCCATTCGCGATCTGTTGAAGACAGAGAACAGCTGGACATGGGGAGCACCCCAACAGAAAGCGTTCTTGGACACTAAGAAAGAATTGGGGTCAGAGACTGTGTTAGCCCAATACAGCCCAAACCACGAAACCATGGTGTCAGCGGATGCCTCTTCTTATGGACTAGGAGGCGTCTTGACACAAAAACAGCTAGATGGTGAGTGGAGACCTGTGGTTTTCATTTCAAGAAGTTTGACTAAAGCCGAGTCAAGATATGCCCAAATAGAAAAAGAGGCATTAGCTACGACCTGGGCATGTGAGCGCCTGCGCGGATACTTGAGCGGCCTAGATTTTACTATAAGAACAGATCACAAGCCACTCATAACACTCCTGAAGTCCAGAGCACTGGATGACCTTCCGCCGAGGATTATCAGATTCAGATTAAGGCTGCTCAGATTCAATTTCAACATCATCCATGTCCCAGGTAAAAACCTGATAACAGCTGATGCTCTGTCCAGAGCGCCTCTTCCAGCCACAGCCACGGAGGCGGAGCAAGACCTGGAAAAGGAATGCAAAGCTTACTTGGACAGTGTAGTAGAAAGCCTGCCAGCCACACTGACAAAGCTGGAACAAATCAAGAGCGCACAAACCTCTGACAACACCTGCAAACGTCTCAGTCGATACATTGCAAACGGCTGGCCTGAACACAGACGAGATATGCATGAGCTGCTGTTGCCCTACTGGCCTGAAAGGTCAGTCCTGCATGAAGGAGGAGGACTGCTCATGAAAGGTGAGAGACTCATAATCCCTGAACACATGAGACCTGACATCCTGCAGAGACTTCACCAGGGACATCAGGGTATCAACAAATGCCTAGCTAGGGCTAGAGAATCTGTCTGGTGGCCAGGCATCACTACTGCCGTAAAGCAGATGGTCGAGAGATGTGAGATTTGTGCACGTGAAGCTCAAACACCGGTCGAGCCTCTGCTCACGACTGACCTCCCAAGCAGACCATGGCAGAGGGTCGCAGCAGATCTTTTCCAATGGCAGAACGGGAACTATTTAGTCATGATAGACTACTTCTCTCGCTATATTGAAGTTTGCACCCTACCTGGAGGCACAACAGCTAAACAGACTATTGCACGATTTAAAGCTGTGTTTGCTAGGTATGGATGCCCAGAAGTGCTAGTCACGGACAACGGTCCTCAGTTTCACTGTCATGAATTCTCTCAGTTTGCAAGAGATTATGACTTTACACATGTGACAAGCAGCCCCCGTTATCCCCGCAGCAATGGGGAGGCTGAACGGGCCGTCAGAACTGTTAAGTCTCTCTTAGAGAAAGAGGGTGATTTCCACAAAGCTCTGCTGGCCTACAGGTCTACTCCATTGGCACACGGGACCTCCCCGGCACAACTACTGATGGGGAGGAGACTCAGAACACCAGTTCCAGTGTCACCGCTGCAGCTACAACCACAGTGGCCGGATCTCAAGGAATTCAGAGAAAAGGACACTGCGTTGAAACTGCAACAGCAACAAACGTTCAACCGGAGACACCGCACTCAAACCCTGCCACCTCTTCAGTCTGGACAGCAGGTGTGGATCAGACCCACACGCACCAGAGGGACAGTTGTGGGCCCTGCACCTACACCACGCTCATACGAGGTGGAGACTCCGGATGGAGGACGGCTGCGACGCAACCGTTCACACCTCAGGGAAGTACCAGTGCCCTCAACATCAGGTGACATGTCAATGACCAGGTCAGGGAGACTGTCTAGGGCTCCTGAAAGACTGGATCTTTGAACACTAAACACACACCTACACACTACGGAGGACAGAAAAGAAAAACATGAAAAGATGTTAAAACAAAAGAAGTCATGATGTTCTGTTTTGAAGAGTGATATGTCTAGTTGAAAAGCTACGTTCTGAGTGGATACATCTAGTGAGTAATCTCGTACAATAGCTACAGTAAAGTATAGTTTCTTCTGTTAGTTTCTCAGTTAGACTTTTAAGTTTTAATAAGGATTTGAGTGAACTCCTAGATTATAAAATACGTTTGGAAACTGGAACGTAGCTATATTGTTGAATGCAATGTCATCTTGAGGTTCTGACAAAGCAGTTAAACTTTCATCTAAAAGGGGGAGATGTAGTGGCCGGCTATGGCCAGGTGAGGGCGCACTGATATATGAGGTTGTGATATACATGTGAGAAGAAGTATTAATAAAGTTGTCGAGTTGCATCCTGATGGTTGTGCCCTTGAGTACCGAATATATAGGCACAATACAATGCACAATACTAAATGTATTTCGTTTGACACCTTAATGGCTGAGATGAGAAGACTTACCTCTATACTTGACTTTTCTTTTCTTCCTTTTTTCGTTTTCGTCCCTGTGCTCCAGATGGTTTAGACCAGTCAAAGTGGCCGCGCAATAGATGTTTCAGATCGCGCACATTTTTCAGACCGCACAAACGATTATTTTTTTTGGAGTGAGCCATCTTTGCAATAGAAGATCTTTGATGTGACGTGTCGAGTCTTGGCCAATCAGCGTCCCGTTTTCTCGACAAAAAAATCAGATTTTTGGCCGAGTTGTTGTCATCTCCGTAATAGAACATCTTTGATGTGACGTGTCTTGACCAATCAGCGTTAAGATGTTTACAGCGCCCGTTTCTCAATATGCGTGTCTCTCTGTACTTGAGAGACACGCCCCCCGGTCACGTGGTCGCGAATTGCTCACAGTGCTGAAATGTGCGCTGTGAGGGCGCCCCCAACCCATTTGTCGCCCTAGGCAGTCGCCTAGTTCGACTATAGCAATCGATTAACAGGCGGCCCTGTTATCTGGTGACTTTCGGCCGAAAGCGTCTACTGTTGTCGTGGTTACAGCAGATGTTGAGAATAGAGAGAACACGTAGCTGTCCTCGTGAACGCTGCATTGTTTAATTCTGCAGTTCAATGTCTAACCTTCTCTAAAGTCTCTGGTCTAAACATACCGGACTAGACGTTGTTGAGTCTTTTCAGGGAAAGAATGTGTTGAAACAGGAAGTCAGCAAATTGCCCTTCCTTTGAAATAAAGTTGTTACAAATAACACATAATGACTGTGGAGTCTGTTTTGTGCAAATATCTGTCACGTAAATGAACTCTGTAGTACAGGAAAAAAGATATAAATAAGTTCAATTCACGGGATTCAAACTCATATCATTGGGTGGGAAAAGGTCAGAGGTCAGTGGCATTACCACTACCCCACAATAGACATAGTGGGTTGATCTGTGGATTTACAATGAAATCATGTACAACACAGTCAGCAGTCACATTAAACGCAGAGAGCCACCAGATCAACTTGTGACCAACATGCAGCATGTTGACGTGACCTGAGGAGCACTTTACAATATCACTGCTTTCTCTAACTAATAGACAGCTGTTTACAACAGTTGAGTTCACTTGAATTTAATAAGGGAAATAAATGATCACAACACAATATGTAAACATGGTGCACACTCAAGGTGAACGAATAATATTTGATACAAAGAGTTTAGTTTTTTGTTCATTCTTGTTATCAGTTGTAAGGCTGTGAGTTATACACTTAAACCATGTGAATATGACACACTTAATGAGGTCAATGCCCATCTTTGAACAGATGGTAAACGATCACATATGGCTGTAATGTTTGGGTATTCATACACATATATAATTTATGATACACATCATAATGTGTTTGACCACATTGACTTTGTCATGTATTCACATGGTTTAGGTGGCCCTTATTAAATTCAAGTGAACTCAACTGTTTGACATCTGTGTTCTCGGCTGGTGGAATTCTTAATGTCACGGCTCTGCTTTTCTTGTTCACTCCTTTGAGTTATTGTCCACATTGTGTATTTTCACCTCATGACGACATCACAAAGATCTGCCTCATTCATTTGTAGTTCTACAAAGACGTTTTGAAGGGTCTGATTTTAAACAGCTGTCTATTAGTTAGAGAAAGCAGTGATATTGTAAAGTGCTCCTCAGGTCACGTCAACATGCTGCATGTTGGTCACAAGTTGATCTGGTGGCTCTCTGCGTTTAATGTGACTGCTGACTGTGTTGTACATGATTTCATTGTAAATCCACAAAACAAGCCAGTATGTCTATCGTGGGGTAGTGGTGACCCGGGTCCGTGTACGTTTTGTTCGTTTGTTTTTTCGTTCATTCGTATATACGGAAATACAGAAATACCATGGTTTCTTCGTTTTCTGTTTCAAACCAAAAACGGGAAAACGGAAAACCACTTCCGTTCCTCGTTTCTGGTCTGAATCCAAAAACCAGAAAACCAGAAAACCAAACTCGGAATACGAATACAAAATAAAAGCCTGTACAAAATATTCTTATTTACAGTCTTCTATGATGCAAACACGTAGAAAGGTAACGTTAGAAGAACATTAATGTTAGAAGAACATTAATTAATCAATATAAATAAATAAACCTGGATATGTTAGCAACAGTTGTGACTACAGGCAGTTTAATGTGATGTATATATTACGTACACAGCACCAATCAACTTTTCAATTAATCGTTGCATTGTTTAATGCAACACAGTTCGTCATATAGTTTAATTAAAGTCATGTGTGTGTAGAGTTGTTGCTGTTAGCATCATATCTACACATATAACACAGAGCAGAGCCTCTGAGGAGACCAGAGTGCAGGTTCACCTTTCTACCAGTAGATGGCAGTATAAGTGTACTTCATGTATTGTTATATTTGTGTAATTTTAGAACCAAACATTCCTACATGGAAGAGTGAGCATGTGTTGATCACGAGACAATTGAAAAATAAAGAGACAGTTGGTTTATTCTTATTAAACGGACCCTGTTGCCGGAGACAAGAAGTAACATGCAAACAGGAAGCAAGACTAAGATGACTGTAACACCTCGGGAAAAACCCGGTGGCGAGCTTGTCTGTGGGGGAGGGGTGGAAGTGAGCAGATCACTGAGAAACATGATGACAATTCAAATACAGTTCTTACTTTTTAGTTTTTACACAGTGTTTTAAGCCTTTATAACATATAATAATGACATTTCTCCTGAAAAAGAAGCAAAATAATTTTGCCAAAAGGACATTTTTTTACATATTTGTATAAAAAATATACAAATATATATAAATATATAAAAAATATATAAATAAGACAAAAAGGACCAGGAGGACTGTCATCATTACAGATCTAAAAGGGTTGCAGCCTTCAGTGGACCTCTCTTGCACCACCTGTGCTTCACATTTTACCTTCATTACTTCATCATCATCATCATCATCATCATCATCATCATCATCATCATCATCATCATCATCAACATATAACCTGTTCTGTTCTGACTCTGCTGTCAGTGTCTTAGCCCCTCTGACTGAATCACATCATAATGCAGCTCTTTGGTCTCCAGAAGGATTCAGCTCTGTGTGTGTGTGTGTGTGTGTGTGTGTGTGTGTGTGTGTGTGTGTGTGTGTGTGTGTGTGTGTGTGTGTGTTATTAATATGAAGTGTTCATGAGTCTCTCGGCTTCAACAGGTTGAATTAAAATGAGTTTTGGTCAAAATGTTGCTGCTTTATCTTCATGTTTAAATCATGAACATGAATCTAGAAGCTTTATGTGTGAAGATCTCTCTCTCTGTCTCTCTCTCTCTCTCTCTGTCTCTCCCTCTCTCTCTCTCTCTCTCTCTCTCTCTCTCTCCCTCTCTCTCTCTCTCTCTCTCTCTCTCTCTCTCTCTCTCTGTCTCTCTCTCTCTCTCTGTGTCTGTCTCTCTCTGAGAGGAAGCATGGCGGCGGAGACCAGGCAGCACAGGAGGGGACAGGTGGGGTCCAGAAGGTGGGTCAGGAGGGGGTGGTGGAGAGTCAGGAGGGGGCAAACACTGTTTGAGGAGTTGACTATGAGTTATTGTATCAGACTGAAACATGGAGAGCACAGCTGCTCTCACATTTCTAACATGTCTCACATAGTTTATAGTAGTCAAATGATTGTTAGGCGTTGTTTCCTGTTTTTAGCCGTATGTCTATATCTCTGCATGTACATTCAGATGAGTACATGCCATGTAATGACATTTGTGTTGCTCTTGACAAGAAGCAACACTGTGCGACACTGTTTATTGATCTCTCCAAAGCATTTGACACATGATGTTTTAAGGCTGAGGCTCAACTCAGGGCTCTCAGAGCAAGCAGTCGCTTGGTTCACCAGCTACCTTGAGGATAGGTCTCAGTGCATCAGATATGAGGGTCTATTCTGATATTGCTACCGTCTGTAAAGGTGTACCACAAGGATCTGTATCAGGTCCACTTTTATTTACTATTCATACAGTGGTGTAGTGGTCCCTGGAGAAGTGGGTATACTCTTAATTTTTAAGAGTATTGTCGTGGAAAAGTGACTCGAGGAGGAGAATTTAAAAGTATCAATTAGTTAGGACAAACTAGCAGAGTTCCTCTAGACAAGACAAAATGCCTCCGTCAATTTATTAATGCTTGCAAGCAGGAGAAAAATCCAACAGCCAAGAATCGTCAATGTCTGTCAGGGTTTTCACAAAATATCATTGTTCAAACAGTGAGTTATATACTTTTCAAATGATCATCCATTCAAGACCATCTCATCTCTCATTGGCTCCCACTACTCCAACATACGATTTACATTGAACTGTGCGTTCCACGTCGACATGTACATTGAAGATCTTCCACGTGGTTCGTACTTTGGCCTGATCAGGACCATACATTAACCAATCCCCTGTCTTCACATACATCAAATCATGTAATCAACAGATGATTGTAGTCTTATGTCAGCATATTCGTACATCCCTTCTCTGTGATGTACACCTTTGAACATTCTGTTACTCATTAGTCAGCACTTCTAAGTCATTATCAGTTAGTTTGAACCAGAGTAGCTTCTTGAACTTGACACCCACGTTATCAATCCCTCCACGTCTTACTTGTATGTTACTCATTAATGTGAACATACATTAGTATTAAAATCATATGTTTAACAGAAAATGTATTATCAACATACATCATATACATATTTTCCCATTACATTCCACTCTTTTGATTATATAGTAATCATTATCAATACGAAAATATGTTTCACATTAGCATCACTACTACTCAAACCATTCAGGAGCATCGTCGGTGTCGGTGTCGGTGTCAAAGTCAACTTTATGTTCGTCGTTTTGGGGTACAGGATACAAGTCATTCTTCTGTCTAGTCATAGTAGTCAATGGTTGATACAGAACCATCTGTTTAGTCATCATATTAGCTACCATCTTTCTAAGCATGGGAATCACGCAAGTCATGAAAATGAATAAAGCCACTAACACAAGACATATTGTGATAACAGTGCTTCGCCAAGTGAGCCATAGGCCGGCGAGCACATCAGGTGGAGGTATCTCATCTTTTGCCATTGCTTCCTGGAGGTTAGTCATGTTTAATATTGCCTGATGAATAATGCCACCATCTATGTCATTTTCTGGAATAAACGTGCAACAGTGTTCACCTACTATAGCACACACGCCCCCTTGGGCTGCTGTGAGTTGGTCCAACACCATCCTATTTTGCATAACCATTAGTCGCATGGAGGTCAATTCTTCGCGGATTCCTTTTACTGCAGCTAAGGTCATATTTACAAAGCTTTTAAAACGGTAGTCAATGGTTTCAATACGCATAATATTCTTTGCCACCCCTACCCAGGGGAACAGAGCCCACATTACCTTTTTACTTGTACCTGCATGTTTAAATTCCTCTGGGACATTCGAACCATAAACTGAATCGTGGGGTTTAAAATCTACATAAGAATGTTTATCTGTCTCGCGTTTTATACGTGTGGGTGCGTCCTTTGGTGTGGTGGAGATAATGAATGTGTGATCTGTGATACGAACAGGTGTACATACTCCGTCCCAATCTGGTGGGAGAGCTATATACACTGAATGATCACATAACCACCATCCTTCTGTGACGGGATATGTTCCATTTTGTCCAGGGACCGCGGTTCGGTATGCTACAATACAATCGGCATCAGTGGGGCAATCAGATGGGTTGGTGGCCCTGTACTTGAACGCCCAACAGGACCAAACATTCATTTTCCAGTAATTGGGAACTAAAGTAACCTCATGTTCTGCTAATTTTTGACAATGTGTCACATTATGTCCTGTTATATTTACACATGAGTGACGGTAAGCCGGGTATATGGTGGTATCGCAATCACGATCGCTGGTTATTTCACCCGTTATAATGATGTGTTCGCAGTTATCGAGCCTCATACGTCCTACTGGAACGGTGCCATTTCGGGCATAACATGCTGTAAAACGTGTTTTTGGATCTATGGACACCTGGGTCACAAAAGATGAGGTTAATGAGCTATTGCCACTGAACCGTTTTACCGTGTGTCGGTCGTCACATTCAGGCCCCTTAAGGAGGTCCCAAAATGAGAGCCCATTGTGGAATCCTTTGATAGCCATCCCAGAGAAACATCCTTCAGATGGGCCTATTTGAATAGCTGAAATGAGAGGCTGACGAGAATTAGATGGTTTTAGAGAACATACGTAACAATTTGTAACATTAGCTTCTTTTGCCATGAACTCTGCATAACGCCACCACATGTTCATGGAATAAGGATTTTTGGCTGTCATGCCTTTGTCAAGCCAGTTATCTTCCAAACTAATCCCTGCCAATCTCTTGTGTCGTTTTAATACCGTTTCGTAGATCGTCATGCTGTCATTGTGGGTCGTTGAGTTGGTTTGGTCTGCGTCAGTCGGGTCATTTTGTCTGTTCCTTATGTCCTGGAAGTGTAGCCATGCCCATGGAAAAACAACAAGAATAGAGATTATTAGAAACAAAGACATAGTTCCTCTTGTTCCACACACTCTACGGAGTGGATTCCATGTTAGTTGTTGTCCCATGGTAGTGTGAGTGTTTTTCTCCCAGTCTGTTTGCATGAAGTTCACTCAAGCAACTGGTCTTGTGTGGATGACTTAACTTGCGTTAGCCTCTGCTAGGTTTTCCACAAAACCTGTCAGTCACCGTCCACTGCTCTTCCGGTCAAGCTGTATGCGCGTGATTATATAATCTTATCCGTCTGTGGCGTCCGGTGAGTTGCTTCCTCGTTGGCAGTTGTTGTCGTCGTTGTCGTCTCCGTGTCGTCGTCTCCCCTGGTCAGCTCTCCGTCGGATGGGGTTGGGACCTTTTTGCAATGCGATGCATGAATCCAAGTAGCCCTCTCCGCAACTTTGAGTGCGGTGTGGGTGACGAGTAGGATCTGAAATGGGCCTTGCCACCGTCTCGCTTTCCAGCTTTTCCTCCTGAAGTCCTTCACGACCACGTAATCACCAGGCTGTAGTTTGTGTAGCGGACCTGTGGCTTCCTTTGGAAGGGCTGCAGACACCTGCTTTCTTATGTCAGACAACGCAGAAGAGAGTTGCACACAGTACGTTAATATTTCATTCTCGCATAAGGCGGTGGATGGGAGAGGAGCCCTGGGTGCGTTCACCCCCACATGTGGTGCTGTTGCAAACAAAATTTCAAAAGGACTCAAATTGCTTCGTGTTCTTTTCCTCATTCTCATGTACATCAGCACGATTGGCAGGGCTTTGGTCCATGCAAGGCCTGTGTCCGAACAACATTTTGCCAATTTGGTTTTGAGTGTTCCGTTTTCTCGTTCAACAGCGCCTCCACTAGCTGGATGGTAGGCACAGTGTGTTTTAAGTCAATACCCATGTATGCACTTAATTCTGTGATGGCCTCATTTACAAAATGTGATCCATTATCACTTGAGAGTTTCGTTGGAATGCCCCATCGTGGAATAATTTCCGAGATTAAAGCCTTTGCTACTACTGCAGCTGTCTGCTTACTGGAGGGAAAAACCTCCACCCATTTAGACCACATGTCTACCATTACAAGACAGTGTTTTTTACCTTCTGATGGGGACAATTCAACGAAATCCATCATAACATGTTCGAAAGGGCGTGATGGTGGTGGGTGCGCAGCTTGATTGGTTACAACCACTGGTCTGCCTGTGTTGTGTGTTGCACAAGTCATGCAAGCCTGACAAAATTTTTGTGCGTATGCCGAAAACCCTTTTGTAAACCATGTTTCTTTTATTATCTCTAACATTCCACCCTTTGATACATGATCTAAACCATGTGTCAACTTCGCATAGTGAGGAAAGAAATGTTTGGGTAGGCATGGATTACCATCTGGACCCTCCCATACATCACCAGAGAACGTGCATCCTGAAGAGGACCACAGTCGTCTCTCCTCTGGTGTCGCCAGAGACTGCATAGCAGTGAGTGATGACGGAACTGAAACCATGGTGTGTGAGGTGTCAAAATACCTCCGTGAGTCAGGTGGAAGCTGTGCTGCAGCCTTCGCAGCAGTGTCAGCGCGCCCATTTCCCTTCGAAACAACATCAGTGTTAGACGTATGTGCAGCACATTTGCAAACGGCAATGGCCGTTGGTAACAGAATGGAGTCCAAAAGTTCAGCGATCAATGTGTGGTGCAATACTGGTTTCCCATCAGATTTGAGAAAATGTCTATGCTTCCAGAGTGCCCCAAAATCGTGCACTACTCCAAAAGCATATCTGGAATCAGTGTGAATAGTTACTGTTTTACCGCGAGCCAGTTTGCATGCCTCGGTGAGTGCGATGAGCTCTGCTGCCTGTGCTGAGAGGTGACATGGAAGAGATCCAGAACAGAGGACAGCTGAATCAGAAACAACAGAAAAACCAACACGATTACTTCCGGTCTGGGGGTCTCTTGAAGCAGAGCCATCAACATACAAAACAAGGTCAGAATTGGGTAATGGTACGTCAAGGAGGTCGGGTCGTGGTGTACACTGAGCCTGTAACTCAGCTATACAGTCATGGTCTTCACCTTCACCTGGTAATGGCATAAGCGATGCCGGGTTCAAAGTGGTGCACCTCTTGACAGTTATATTAGGCATGTCTAGGAGACATGTGTGGTAGCGAAGGTACCGTGCTGCTGACAGATGAGATGATTTCTGTTCGAGTAAAATCAATGACACTGAATGAGGAACGAGTAGAGTTAATGGTGCGTATCCGACGATATCACGTGAAGCTGCGAGTGCTTTTTCTGCTGCCGCCACGGCTCGGAGACACTGTGGTAAACCTGCTGCGACAGGATCGAGTTTCGCAGAGAAATATGCCACAGGACGCAATTTATCCCCGTGTGTTTGCAACAAAACCGATGTCATACACCCAGATCGTTCATCCACTGTTTGTGTGAATGGTTTGTGAGGGTCAGGCAAACCCAACGTCGGAGGGGTTTGTAGTGCACACTTCATGTCAACAAATGCCTGAGAGGCCTCTTCCGTCCACTGAATTTTATCGGCCGCCGTGAGGTTTTTACCATGAATGAGTGATGACAGAGGTTGTTCTAATTGCGAATAGTTAGGAATAAACGAGCGACAATAAGAACACATTCCTAACAAGGACATCATCTGTTTCTTTGTGCTAGGTTTTGGAATTGACACGATGGACGCAATTCGCTTTGGTGACAACGTTTTCCCTTCTGCAGATATGTCATGACCAAGAAAATGAACATTTTGAGCTACAAACTGCAGTTTGGACAAACTTGCCTTGTGGCCTTCTGATGCTAAATGTTTTAATAATTTGATAGTGTCTTCATGACACTGTGTCTGAGTAGGTGCTGCGATGAGAAGATCATCCACGTACTGCAAGAGAGCAGTGCCCGGGGACAGAGTCAGACTCTCCAAACTTTCCCTAAGGGCCTCATTGTAGATGGTTGGGGATTCAGTATATCCCTGACACAATCTTGTGAAAGTGTAAGGTTTTCCATTGGGACACTGAAGAATGCATTTGAAAGGTCAACCACGGAGAACCACTTTGCTTCAGGTGGAACCTGAGCCAAAATGGTATACGGATTTGGAACGTTAGGTGCTCTGGCGTAAACTGCAGCATTTACAGCTTTAAGGTCTTGTACAAAACGCCATTCAGTTGGTTTATCCTGGTCTCTGATCTTTTTAACCGGAAATATTGGTGTCCTGACCGGTGAGTCAGGACACGGAACGATGACTCCTGCTTTAAGCAGGGAATCAAACACCGGAGCAATACCGTCGATGGCCTCTTGGCGCAAAGGATATTGATGTTTGTGAGGTCGGAAATCAGACCGTCCGGTGATGACCACAGGTTGGCAGTTTTTAACGAGTCCCACATCATACTTGTGCGCTGCCCAGAGCGTCGAAGGAACGGCTCTAAGGGCAGGGGAGATAAGGGAGACATCAGTTAAAAAAGAGCCTGTGTGTGTCACATCAAATTTTGACTGTAGATCAGATTTATCAAACACATAGACAGATCTGAGAGTGGCCATAGTCAGTTTGAACTTTTGTCTACAAAACCCTGTGGACGCAGAGCGTGTGACGGAGAGGTCAGGAGTAGTCTGCCAGTCGGTCAATGATTCACAGGTTTTGACAAAAGGGCCCAAGTCTCTCCACCGATCCTCAGAAGATTTGGTCAGGGAGATGTGTGGGTACGAATCTGGCACCGTGAACATCTGCTGTTGAGATGGAGATAAAACAACAGATAGTGCAGATTTGAATGTGGACCAATACAAAACATGTGTGGTTATATCGTCATTTATCTCGCTTTCTGCGCAGAAGCGACTTTGATACTCCTCATCACAGCCGTGAGAGACGTGCGCAGTGCAGTGTAGTTTATCAGGATTCATCCGAATGGCCTCTGGATGCACTCGGTTATCTGAAAGGGATAACAGGTTGTGAGGCTGATCAAGAGTCATCCACCATTGATAAACATATTGTGGTTCGGAGACAGTATGAGCAAATTGTGTTAGCTGTGTCAACACTCTTCTCCTAATCACTTTCAAACCTGTGTGTGTGGTAATCAAGCTGATTCCAAAGGAACACATTAAGTCCCTGCCCATAAGATTTATTGGACAAAAAGAAGAAAGCAAAAATGAATGTTTGATTCTGATGTCAGGGTCAGTGTCAGTTGGGTCAGTGTGAACACTTATCATTGGTACAGTGAATTTTTCCGTAACCGTTACCCCTGAAGCCCCCTGAGAGTAAATATGTCTCCCACTCATTTTTTGATTTGGAAAATATTTCTGTTGTATGACAGAATGAGAAGCCCCACTGTCAACCAAAAACGACAGTTTCTGTCCGTTAACAACCACATCAGTTAAAGGCATGTCTTTAAATGGTTCTTTGGAAAATTTAGCATAAGTGTGTGTACTATGCGCTATTTCTTTACTTCTCTGTTGTTCTAGATGTTCTACAATGCTGAGTAAAGCAGTTTGTTGTTCAGATGTGTGCGTGAGCGTGCGAGAAAGCCGTTCTTCATTGCGAGCATGTGTGTGTGTCAGTGTATTTGTTCTACTTCCCTTATCTTGTAGGGTCACCAGGGTGGAAGCCGTCTCCCGTCCACGTGCACCGTCCTCCTCCCCCTCCTCGCGTCAGTCTGAAGAAAACTGGTTCTTGCTCCTGTGGTCATGTGTCCATTGTGCTTTTTGCTCAGATCGGTTTGGACAGTCCTTGGCCCAATGGCCTGTTGCACCACATTGGAAACATTCGTTAGGACCGGTTTGTCGTCTTGCGCCGTTGTTGCTGAAAGTTCCTCTGCCCCGTCCTTTTCCACGTCCACGACCTTGAGATTGGCTACGCCAACCATTGTTATTCTGTCGGTTGCCAGCGCCATCTTGGTACATCGTGAAGTTAGAGACAGCTTGTAGCATGGATAGCTGTGCTTTCTCTGCCGCCTGTTTATATTTGCGGTCTTGGGAGACCTCCCCCTCTCTCAGTTGTTTCTGGTTGTGTTTTGCATGTTTGACAATTTCCTCGTGTCTAGCGTCTTCCAGTCCTATGACGGAACGCTCAGTAGCCCGTTTGATGTCAGGCAATAGTCCATTAATAAACGCATTTTTCAAATGTGTTTCCCAGACTGTCATTAGTGTCACATCCTCTGGTTTTGGAATGCCACCGTGAGCTTGAAACGTAGTCAGCATTCTCTGGTGATAATCTTCCAGTGGTTCATCTATCCGTTGCTTGGTACCGTTAATGATGGACATGTCTACTCGTTCTGGAAACTGGACTATGATCCCAGCGCAGACTGCTGTTACAAAGTTCCTGTAATCTTGATTGTCCCCGTCTTCCCATCCAGCTTTTTTGGGACGTACGTTAGCCTGTGCTCCCGTCACGTATCGACTGATCTTGCTGAATAGAACAGGGCCTACTTGTAACATTAGTAGCCGGTGCATTTCTTGTCCAGTTGGCATGAATTGCTCACAAAAGACTTGAAAAGCGGTACTGAAATTAGTACCTGAGTTGGTGATTTTAGGCAAGTGTGACATTGCGGTTCTTATGTCTGCATCAGTCCAGGGGCGAAACACGAGTTGTGGGGCACCATCTGCTCCCGGAACTTGAATCATTGGGAGAGTGAAATTCAATCGTCTGGCGGGGTCTGCTGTTTGGTCTTCTTCTTCTTCTGGCGGGTTAAAATACGCTTGTGGATTCAGTCCGTTAATCAGTGATGGCAGGCCTCCAAAGGCACTTTTCCATGTGCTAGGAGAAGTCCACGAGGCTGCAGCAGGAGTGGAAGTTGACTGTGGTTCACCTGGAGGTGTCTCTGGATTCTGACGCTGGAACGTATTTTGTTGGTCAGCGAAATCCATCTCTCTGCGCCGTTGGCGAGTCTCTGGTCCTGTCAACAGCAATGGACCAGGAATGGGAGGCTGTGGTTGTTGCATCGCAGCGTTTCCTGGTATGTCTGCGGCTCGGTAGGGAGGTGGGACGCTGCACGTTTTCAGAAGAGGTCCATTCGCCCCCGTGAGACTTGGGTACAAAGAAGAAGGACAAGGGTTATGGGGACTCAGCCCTTCGTTCGGGTCACTTTTCTCTTTAGTTTTAACATTTTTTGAAACTTGTACCAGTGTTAATTGCTTCTGCAATTGTTTTCTCTCTCTCAATTTCCCTTCTTTTTCCCATTGTTCAAGACAACATTTGTTTTCCTCCATCTTCTCTAAGTTTTTTACTTTAACTGTTTTTCTATTTTTCATTTTCTTTTCTTTTCCCTCTAAGTCCGTTCTCAGTTTTTCTATTTTAGCCGAGCTGAACGAACCCTCTACTGGAAACCCATATTTTGTATTCCAATTCTTTAAGCACCCGATGCTTTGGTCTCCATATTTCCGTACCATTATGTCCACCATTGCTCCCTGAGGAGTGGGCTTAGCATTCTGTCCACCCATATTTCAGGCGTGGCCGAGTACTCCTGTTAATGAAATATATTCGTCAATATATTCCTAGCTTCTTTTCTTTTCCGGAAAAGCTAAAACCTTATCTGTCAAGTACAGTTCAGTCTTTATAAGTAGGTCAAAGGTCTTGGTTCTACCGTCCCCTTTCTTCCTCTCCTTATCTCGCTGACACTGTTTACATACAGAACCTGGTATCTATTCAGTCCAACTGATATAGATACGATGGCCAAGCTGTTGGAATGCGATCTTCAAAATATAGGTATTTTAAAGTTTCAAAAACGTAAATAGGTCAAGGGTCTTGGTTTCTACCGTCTCCTTTCTTCCTCTTTACTACTTCGCAAACTCAACACTTTCCACCTCTAAACCCCTGCATAGATTAATGACACAGAAACTGGAAAGACCTTTACATCAATTATAATTGACAAAACCAACAGACGCACTCTGTCTCCAGTCTCTGCTTGCTCTGTTATTTACCTTTTTGTTTTCTACTGTAAATTTGATTTATAATTGAAATTTAAACTTCTCACCCGATATGAAGAAAACTACTTCTTTGTTCAGATTGCTATGAAGCCCATCGGTCCTCCGTCGGCTGCTGACCCCCGTCTCACTCTTATCTGTCGTGGTATCGGGGCGAAATCTTTCTTTAGATCTCGGAGTGCCCTCTCCAGCCGTCGTCGAGAGTCCCGATGAAAGCCTCACGCAATCCTGCCGACAACGCCAAAATGTCGTGGAAAAGTGACTCGAGGAGGAGAATTTAAAAGTATCAATTAGTTAGGACAAATTAGCAGAGTTCCTCTAGACAAGACAAAATGCCTCCGTCAATTTATTAATGCTTGCAAGCAGGAGAAAAACCCAACAGCCAAGAATCGTCAATGTCTGTCAGGGTTTTCACAAAATATCATTGTTCAAACAGTGAGTTATATACTTTTCAAATGGTCATCCATTCAAGACCATCTCATCTCTCATTGGCTCCCACTACTCCAACATACGATTTACATTGAACTGTGCGTTCCACGTCGACATGTACATTGAAGATCTTCCACGTGGTTCGTACTTTGGCCTGATCAGGACCATACATTAACCAATCCCCTGTCTTCACATACATCAAATCATGTAATCAACAGATGATTGTAGTCTTATGTCAGCATATTCGTACATCCCTTCTCTGTGATGTACACCTTTGAACATTCTGTTACTCATTAGTCAGCACTTCTAAGTCATTATCAGTTAGTTTGAACCAGAGTAGCTTCTTGAACTTGACACCCACGTTATCAATCCCTCCACGTCTTACTTGTATGTTACTCATTAATCTGAACATACATTAGTATTAAAATCATATGTTTAACAGAAAATGTATTATCAACATACATCATATACATATTTTCCCATTACAGTATACCCACTTACGGTCCGGACCCGGTCGCCGTTGTCTGTGAGTGACCATGCACTACTAAATAATGCGCACCAGCGGTGATTGAGAAGTGGGTATGCGCAATGCTGACTGGAACATAAGTGGGTATGCGCAATGCTGACTGGAACATAAGTGGGTATGCGCAATGCTGACTGGAACATAAGTGGGTATGCGCAATGCTGACTGGAACATAAGTGGGTATGCGCAATGCTGACTGGAACATAAGTGGGTATGCACAATGCTGACTGGAACATAAGTGGGTATGCGCAATGCTGACTGGAACATAAGTGGGTATGCGCAATGCTGACTGGAACATAAGTGGGTATGCGTGTATACCTGCGTATACCCTGGACTACACCACTGTATCTCTATAAATAATCTGGGCCAACATGTGGTGGACACTAACTGTCACAGGCAATTGATCTCCTGCAAAATGCTTTTAATGTTGTTCAAAATACCCTTTTTCAACTGAAACGTGTTCTAGATGAGACAACACGTATGTTGTTTCCAAACAGTCGGAGTAGAGCACAGAACATCCCTTCAGGTCACTCTTGATGAAGTGAATAGAGGTCGTTGACTCTATACATATCTGGTATTCTGATTGATGACTCCCTCACTTTTCAGCCACATGTACAGGTGAAAAGTTGAGGTTAAAACTGGGTTTTTATTTTTGAAATAAGTTGTGCTTTTCAAATAATGTAAAAAAGTGATTAGTTGCTGAACTGTAAAACATCACAGCCCTGTTTAGTTATGTCACTTACTTCTTCTCTTTGACTCAAAGAGCTCTGACAAGTTTTAGATTTAAGTTAAAACTTAGTTAAACTTACAATAATGACTTTTTTAGATGTGTTAGTGTTAATTGAACTTGGCTCTTTAAGTTATCACTAAAACAAAAAGAAGAGACTGAAAAAGGCGGGAGTGAGGATTTAAAAAGCAAACGCTGTCATGTTTGTGTTTTAGGTAAACTGTCTTTTTTAAACCATGGCCAGGTTGAAGCCTGGTCATCTACTGGTTAAACACTGCAGATAAATCATATACTTAAATTACAATGAACATATAGGCATTTTGTGGTAAACAAGAAAGGACTATTTCCACCGGCGGAGGGATTCTATTAACCTGACAACCTCCAGTGAATCGAGGCGGAGCAATTCACCGTTACTGTCCACTGCAACAAGTAGAGCGGACTGAGCAGAGCTGAGGAGGCTTTTAGCTTTGCTTCAGCACATGAAGGAGAGTTTAAATGATGACTAAGTATGTTTCTTAATTAATAGCACGTGAAGGTGAGTTTAAATGATGACTAAGCATGTGTCTTAATTAATAGCACATGAAGGTGAGTTTAAATGATGACTAAGCATGTTTCTTAATTAATAGCATTGTAACGTTAGTAATGTAACACAGTTGTGTAACTAGCTCGTGCTTTTCAATGGTCTGGAAAGGCTAACTTTGTGGATTTAATGTTTAGCTAGCTGAACAATGTCCCTTCATAGTTTTGCCCATGAACTTCTTCTATTAGGCCGTAAGGTGAACCCTGTTATCGTCTCATCCCGCTCCACAGTCGCGCATCTACACAATCTTAAGCTCATAAAAAACAACGAGTCGTGCTAAGCTACCAAAAAAAAGTTCGTCGCGGAATTTCCAGTCGATTCTCGATGCGTCTATGTTTTATGCAGAACTAGTTCCTTCAGAGCGTAATAGGATCATGGTCGCGAGTGGTGGCACGGTTCGACACGTGATCGTTCTACACCAATGAGGTAGCTGCTTTTTGTCAACAGAATGGCAAGATGGCGGCCCCCATGGATCGATATAACGTTACCATGAAGAGGAAAACACTCGAACATCCTCAAAAGTGGGCCAAATGGATTCTAAACAGTGCCGTATACATAGCCGCGTCCAAGAAGAACAATGAGGCAAATGTACGATAATGTTATGTTTATGTTAAGCCATTTAGATCAAGTTTTATACATATTCTTGTGCAATACTGTCACTATATTGTGTGCCTTATTTTTATTTATATTTTTTGGCCTTAAGCTTATTTCATTTTATTTTTTTCCTTAAAGTTTATTGTAATTATTGTAATTCTGTGTTAGGAGCACCCAGCAAAATAAGCTTTTCGTTGTACAGAATAACTGCCTGTTATCTGTGCATATGACATTAAAACTATCTCTTGATCTCTTACAATACCTGGGAATACACCTCAACACCAAACGAAATTGCACTAAATGCTTTACGTTAGTATTTCTATGTATGTGACAAATAAACCTCCTTCTTGTATCAATAAAAGGCAGTAACTGTACTTATACCAATGACCATTTATTTGTTCATTCATTCATTCATTCTTCCACAAATGAAAACACTGATCAACCATAAAAACAATCTTCATGAAAAATATGAAATACGATATATACAACTGTACAAAACAGAATAAGGAACAGATTAAGGACACTCAGCCCTCAGTGTCAGTGTCAGGACAGTCATCTTCCAGTTCCTCAGTTTCTTTTGTGTTGGCACAATTAGAACAACGACATAAGTCTGTGCAACACAGTCCTGCAGAAACACAGGAACATCTGCCTGTCTCACAGGCACTTTTGCAGCCGCAGTGTATTACATGCAAAACACTGTCAGGGGCCGGATTTCTGGTCATCCAGGTGACGTGCAAGGTCCCATCCTCTATTCTCCAACCATGTCCAGCAGGTGATGGAGCACTTATGTTTCCTTGGAGACAGGACCTCATTATTGCAGCCTGGTAGTTTGCCCTTTTGCAGTGCTGATGGAGGGCATCAGTAGTAGGGGGAATGCATAATTCTGGCAAGGCCGATGATGCCATACAGAAAGCCTTGTACCTAGCTTCATTTACATTTTCGGCAGCTGGCTGATCATATAAGTGGCATACATACTGGCAAAGAAGTGCAAATGTTGACTGCTCCAAGTTAAAGTTGGTACCTAAACATTTAAAAGCCTTAAGGTACTCATCTTCTCATCTCATCATGTTTGGCACTTTGTTGTCCCTTGTTCAGTCTCGCTGTCCGTCCGGCTCAACTCACTAGACTGTCTGGTTTCCGCACCTGATGGATAAGGTAGCATGTCCACGAGTGTATCTGTTGACAGAGTCTCTGCAAAAACCAGCTTGCAGATGTTGCGCTTCGTGGGGATGTGAAATCACGAGTTGGGGGAAATCACGAGTCAGCCTCTTCTTCAACATATCCTGTCTGCAACACAACAAAACAGTGACAATTAAGAGTCACAGGAGTACCATCAAAAGCAGAGAGTGGTGGAGGTGGTACAAGACATTTCAGGCTAGAACCTATCTGCCATACAGCACATTTAACACCAAAGATGCCCAAGAAAGGCACACAACATCACAAACCACAAACACACACACACACACATTGAATGTTTACTTTTATAATGTTAAGTTAGTAGCTCCTTGAAATGCAATATAATAAATAACTTACTGTTCTTTCTCTGGTTTTTCAGGCCTCATCAAAAACCTGGTGTACTGATTGTAGCAGCCTTTGTGGTACTGCACCTCCAGAGCCACACAGTCTTTGTCTTTTATATGTATTAATATACTTTGGTCATCCTTCAACTCGGCAGCTTTCTGCAATTGGCCTTAACGAAACAAAAAGGATAGTTCAATGAGTTTGTTGACATATCACTCACACATAATTGTACCTTTCAGTCACTCAACCACAGTGTGTGTGTGTGTGTGTGTGTGTGTGTGTGTGTGTGTGTGTGTGTGTGTGTGTGTGTGTGTGTGTGTGTGTGTGTGTGTGTGTGTGTGTGTGTGTTTCAGCCTTTGAAAGAGGATCCCTTTGTCGTTTGCCTGCTCGGTTGGTGAATTTCTCCTTTTTTTTGCAAATGATGCACAGGGCAGGAAGGACGGGTCCAGAGCCTGCGATTGCCAGGCCTGACCTAGATCGCAGTTTCTTTGTTGGACTCGTGCTGGTAGAAGCCGATGGAATGGCCTCGTGGTCTTCCGTAGCTTCTTGTCTCTCACGTGCGAGACGTCTTTCCACCTTTGCGATGGCGTTTTTGTCCGTAAATCTACAATAACACGTGTGATGGAAGCCAGCATCCTCGGGAATATTGTCAAACTCCACATCAACACAGTGTTTGAAGTTCTCAGCCACGTCCCGAGACTCACCCTTCAACCCGAGCCACTTTTGTAGGCTTGTCCTGTATGTATTCCATCGTGCAGTGGTGAAATGATGAACCTCCTCGTGCTTCACTAAAGTAATATGCATATAACAATATTTGCTTTTCGATGTATTAAGACACTCCGGTGTATTTTCTTCGTCGTCCGTACTGCTCGATGAAGGCACGGTGGCCGCCATCTTGCAACTCTGTTGACAAAAATCAGCTACCTTATTGGTGTAGCATGATCACGTGTCGAACCGTGCCACCACTCGCGACCAAGATCCTATTACGCTCTGAAGAAAATAGTTCTGCGTAAAACATAGACGCATCGAGAATCGACTGGAAATTCCGCGACGAACTTTTTTTTGGTAGCTTAGCACGACTCGTTCTTTTTTATGAACTAAAGATTGTGTAGATGCGCGACTGTGGAGCGGGAATCATTTTCTAGAAGACTTTTCGTGGTTCACCTTGCGGCCTAGCTGTATACATTTCAGTTACACAAGGCGTCACTTTTCAAGAGCAATAAGGATGGCGACGACACACGCACAGGCTCAGAGGCAGATTGCATTTCGCATTTATTTACTTAAACACAGTAAGCCACGTAAAGAACAAAGAGTGGCACATGCATAGACTCAGAAACAGATATAAATAAAAAAGGAGGAGTCATATGAGGATGTTCACATGCAGCGCAGGTGGCTCAGCCTGCAGCAAGAGAGATAGAGAGGGAGGGGGAGGGGGAGAAAGTGAGGAAACGTAGTGCGTGTTGTGTAAACCCAACACATGAATGAGACTGCAATTGTTTTGGGCTGTTTTGTAACTCTTCCAACTTTGATCTTAAAAATGTAAGGGGCTTCTGACTTGCACTGGCATGCTCGGTGTTCAGGTGGCGGCGCTATAAGAGGGCTTCAGACAGCTGTTAGCCAGAACCTCACTGCACAACACCACTGTGGCTTCAGCAATCTGCATCCAAGTGAAGCCCAGACCCAGATCATTGTCTTCATATTTCCTCTTTTTGTTCCCAGTCTGATGCTCACTCTCGTTTCCTCTTCTTTCACCTTGACTCCGCGATGGGCCTCTGTGCTCCCGGTTTGTCTGTGATATCCCTTCCTCCTTCTCGGTCTCCTCTTTCTCAGACTCCCGGTTGGTTTCTTCTCCCGGTTTCTCCCCAACGCACCTCTCCGTTTCTCTCGCCTCCGGTTCCTCACTCTCTCTGTGTCCCTCTCCTCTTTTATTACTGATAGCTTCAGATGTCACCTGACAGCTTCCCCGAGTTCAGCCAGTTTAACATATTTTCATGGATGTTGTGAATGAATGAAATGACGTTAGGGGCACAAGCTAGGCTAGCTAGTGTGTACTAAAAGACAGTCTGGCGGCCGGACCGGAAGTGCATCTATTTATTAAATTGTACGTTTTAAATTTTAAATTTAAATCTTACAAAGGGAATTTTTATAATTAAAAAATCCTACTTCATTTTTTTTAAATTATGTTTAATATTAATTATTACACCATTAGACCACCATTACATTTTTCCTCTCGCGCGCCCCCTAGAGGCAGCTCGCGCGCACCACACTTTGGGAATCCCTGCTCTACAGATACAGCTCCTACATCTGAGCATCATGTGGTGTGAAGACCTGAGGACATGTCAACAAGTAGGACTCTGTCAGAAGCATGTGATGTGGAGAACTCTCTCTCTCTCACACACACACACACACACACACACACACACACACACACACACACTGTGCTTTCCATCTTCATTTTGGAGTAAAGAAGTGTATGCAGGGTTTAAAGGGGAAGTTTTTTTTTTTCTCCTCTCCAACCTTTACTTCCCTGTAGATTAGCTTTACCTGCCTATCCACCATTCAGTCGGTAAAATCTTTTTTTGTTCTCTTTTAAAGACCGGATGGGGGGGCCCCATCCATACCTTCGCCTTGGGCCCCCAATTTGCTAAATCCGCCACTGGTCACATGACTCGTCGCTGAACATAATCAATACTTTCTATGTGTTTGTGTTTTCACTTTTTATTGATTTGTGTTTCCTTTTTCCTTTTTAATCAGGAACCTGTCGGCCATCCAGGACCGAGAGATCTGCTGCTACTCCATCTCCTGCAAGGAGAAGGACAACATCGGTAACAACACACACACACCACACACACACAACCACACACACACACACACACACACACACACACACACACACACTCACAGAGAGACACAGTTACACATTCTCTGTTAGCGGTGCTGCTCAACGTTACTAGCTCTCCTTGTGTAGTAAATGTTCTGTCTCTTCTTCTCCTGTTTGTTTGTTTGTTTGTTTGTTTCTCTCTCTCTCTGTCTCTCTCTCTCTCCTCTCTCTCTCTCTCTCCTCTCTCTCTCTCTCTCTCTCTGTCTCTCTCTTCTTCCCTCTCTCTCTCTCTCTCCTCTCTCTCTCTCTCTCTGGTCTCTCTCTTCTTCCCTCTCTCTCTCTCTCTCTCCTCTCTCTCTCTCTCTCTGTCTCTCTCCTCTCTCTCTGTCTCTCTCTCTCTCTCTCTCTCTCTCTCTCTCTCTCTCTCTCTCTCTCTCTCTCTCTCTGCAGACATCATTGATCCAACACTCCCGGACTAAGAGGAGTTCCTGAGAACAGGCCACGCCCCTCCCCCAACAGAACAGGCCACGCCCACCTCTCCAACACACACTTACTCTGTTGAGCAAACCCTCCCCCGCTCTTCCCAAATCTTTACCTCCCTCCCCTCTTGAGATGCACTGATGCCTCGTTCCTCATGAAATAAAAAAACATCGAAGCGGGTCGAACGGATCCACTTCCTGTTTCCTCTCTTTTTAAAAGTATTTCCATGGCTCGCTCTTTCGTGAGCTGCCGACTTAAATACACATTTAATCACAAACGTTGATTATGATCAGTACGAAAGAATGATTGACGGCTGATTAGAAGCATTATGAAATGAAGCTAACGGGTATTTTATTCTTTTTTGGGGGTGGGGGGCTCACAGACAGCTGACGTTCACACTAAAGAAGTCTCCATTTCTACAATAAAACATTTATATTAATATATATATATATATATATATATATATATATATATATATATATATATATATATATATATCTCCCCCCCACGAGAAGAAACTAAAAAACACCAGTCGACACTAAAGGTCTTCATGGATAGAAACTTCTTTTATTTTGAAATTTGGGGCCGTTGAGCTCCAACAGGAAGTCGTCATCAGAGCATCCTCTCAGATCCACCAGCAGCCTCAGAACGTCTGTTTGCTCAACTTTTACTCATTAAATACGGAGCTCTGAGCCTGTTTTGTGGATTTTTCCATGATCCTCCTCTTCTCCCCCCGGTCCCCACCTTCATGACCTCACAGACCTGCCTTCAATCGCTCCCACTCTTCCCTCTCTTCCTCCACATGGTTCATCCATCCACACCTCCTTTATTTCACCTTTATATAATCCTGACAAGCTCCGCCTCCTCCTCCTCTTCCTCCCTCGTCCTCCTCTGTGTTCCCTCTATCCTTCCTTCCTTTTTTCTTTTTGGATGTTACCTTCTCTCGTTCCCTCGCCGCCAAGCCCCGCCCCTCCCCCGCCGCCAAGCCCCGCCCCCTCATCGTCGCCGAGCGAGGGATTAAAAAAAAACAATTTTTTTATTGCATGTTTTTGATTTTGGTTTTTGTAGATATTAATAATGAGAATAATGTTAATAATCTTCTTAACATAACCTGGTCTGTCCAGATTTAAGGAAGTCGGTACTCTGAACTGGAGAAATGTTGTTGTTTCTGTTCATATCTCTGTAATAAGCTTTTTATTCTTATTTGTTTTATATTGTTGTTATTTTTTGTATTCTTATTGTTATGTCTCTGGATGTGAGCCGCTGATTGGACCTCGGGGCGTCACGTGATCACGCGCAGCGTTCCCGCATCACGTCCGTATGAAACGCAGCCGTGTAATTAATGAAGCGTTGAAAAACTCCCGCATATTAAATGTTTATTTTAAAAAATCCATTTATTTGAACCGTTTTCATCTATTTGTTTTTCTCCCGACGGATTTTCACGACTCGTGAGGCCACGAACATTAAATTGTGTTTATGAACTAATTTAATCATGTTAAATATATTCGTCTGCAGAAAAATATTGAAATGAAATTCAAATTTAAAAAAACGCATTTTCTTCTGCATATGATGTTTGAAGAAATGAAAGAAGTTGAATCGGAGAATAATTTTAATGGATGATAATAAAAACATTCAGCGAGAAAGTTAAAGTGAAATAAAACATCTTGTTTTAGCTTCATGGCTCATGAATATTAAACATTACAAGATTTTTATTTCATGGTCTTTTTCATGTTTGTCAATTTCAGAGAAAAGACCTGGAAGAATCCCAATGTATGGAATTACTTTTTTATTTTATTTTTTTAAACAACTAATATTCAAATGGAAACTCCAGTTTGTTTAATTTTCAGGTTGATAAAACAACTTGAAAAAATCTTAATTTCACGTTTAATTTATTTATTATTAAGCTCAAATGAAAACTGAAAACTATTTAAATCTTCATGTTGGTGACAATAATGCATTTCCAGCCATTATATTATTATAAAAAAAAAAAATATATATATATATATATATATATATATATATAGTGTGTGTGTTGTATATAATAAAGATTGAGGGAAAGAGAACCAGAACTAAAGGTTCTCAGCTCCAAACCCTTCGTAGTAGATCTTCTTCAGCAACGTCTTGGTCAGCTCTGGTCTCCTATTGGTTCACGACACGTCCTGGTCCCGACAGCAGCCAATCAGAGCGCAGGACAAACAGGAACAGGAAGGAGTAACGTCCTGTGATCACGGCCGAACTGGAACAGGAAGTGAAGCGTACGGTTCCATCCTCAATTAAAAACCGGAGAGTCGGGAACCAAAAACATGACGGAGTCCAGACTGAAGGTTCAGCGTCTCAAAACCCAACGGATCCTCATGAAGCAGAGACCTTGAACGCATCTTCTTCACTAGAAACCACTTGTTATTCTTTCTATATAGATTATAATATATATATATATATATATATATATATATATATATATATATATATATATATATATATATATATATTATTATTATTGTTATATAACCCGTTTAAAAAATGTTGATGAACTGAACACCTGAAGCATAAAAACAAGTTTATTCTCGACTGTAAATGAGACTCAATTTGTCAGAAATCTGGTTTATTTTCCTTTAAAAAGCCGTAACTAGTAAAAATAATCATAATAATTAATAAGATCACACGCTCCCTTGAGTGGCCGTTCTGGTGCTTTCACCCATAACTCACAATCTTCTTCAGCAGACGGTTCTCATCTCTTTGGTTCTCGACCCTAATGTCCAGATTCCTTAAGTGGGCGGAGCTTATTGTTCAGTCGGACACGCCCACTAAAATGAAAATGTTATTCATGAGCATCTGAACAAAGCAACGCCAGCTGCAGGTTGTTGGTTTGAACGTTGGACTGGACCCTCCGGTTTGGTTCCGGCTCCCGTGGGTTTTGGCGAGTGTTTGTACATTATTGTTTAATGAGTTATGTGTTTTAATAGAAACATGCTTGTGTATGATAATAATTAAATACTATGGAGAAAACAATATGAGGCGTTCCTTGTTCTTTGTTCTGAATTATTTGTCATTTTAAAATGTATTGTCAATTATAAATACTGTTTACTAACAATATTATGAATAATATTTAAAAAAAAACATTTTATTTTAAGTTCAAAAAAGTAAAAAAAATTAAACACATAATAACAAAATGTCCTTTTGACCTGAATGATAATAAACATAAACAAACAAAGTGAAACAAACAAGTATTTTTAGCAGTAACTTTAATCATGAAAGTATAAAACCTGCAGTTTAATGTTTATGATTTTAACAATGACTTCTGGCCAATCAGAGACCAGCATGTGGTGAAGTATTATAATAATATATATGTGTGTTTATTCAATATGAAACATTGTAACTCGTTACTGTGATACTTAAAAAAAAAAACGGATTATTTAACATTTTAAGTGTCTGACTGGTTCAGAACTGTAGGGGGCAGCAAACACACACACACACACACACACACACACACACACACACACACACACACACGCACACACACACACACACACACACACACACACACACACACACACACACACACATATACACACACACACACACACACACACACACACACACACTCACACACTTGTTCCGTTTAAACACGGTTAAATGATTCTATAAGAGACGTGTGATGCTGTATGCTGTCATAGACCACAAGTCCAGAGAGCTCTCAACCCCCCAGAGTCCAGACCAGCTCAGGTACCCCTCACCTGCTGCACCTGTTTACAACCACTGAGAGATCAGGTTGCTGCTAACTAACATCAGCTGTGTGATCCTGTACAGGCTGAACTATCTGGACAGCAGAGAGAAGGTTTCTCTACCAGGAGGAGACTCTCAGTCCTCCAGAGAACACAGAGACACGGAGGAACCAGACAAGGACCTGAACCTGAACCCAGGATAAAGAGGTTCAGTGAATGTGGTGCTGAAGGTGTGGAGGTGGATCAGTGTGTCAGAGGAGACTCTGTAGAAGGACAGAGAGCCAGCAGGACAGTCCACATACACTGCTACTCTACCAGAGGAGGAGGAGGAGGAGGAGGAAGAGGAGATGTGTGTTCTTATCTTATTGTGACGGACAGAGTAATCACCATTATAACACATCAGACTCCAGGACTGATCATTACACCCAAACACACAGTCTCCACTGTTTCCTCTTCTGATTCCTCTGTAACTCACTGATATAGAAACTTCTCCTCTCCACTCGACCTCCCAGTAACAGCGACCAGTCAGACCAGTTCTACACAGCAGCTGAGGACAGAAGTCAAACCTGTCTGGATGATCAGGATATGACTGATCCTCCATCACACATGTCACCTTCCTGTTGTTGTCAGACAGTTTGAGTTTCCTGTTCACTGTGTTTGTGTCGAGTGTGAGTTCACAGGAATCTGATGGAGAGAACGAGACACAATACAGCTGCAGTTATTAATCTATCATCTGTTCATCTGTTGACACTTTGATGATGACATCAGAGATGTGAATGAGTGATGTCACAGTCTGAAGATGGTTGAATGTTTTCATGAATCAAACTCAAAGCACACTTACACTTCCTCAGACCTGGTCTGAACCATCGGACTCCAGCAGGCTCCACCCTGAAAGGAGGAGGAGTCAGAGCAGCATGGACACATGAGCATGACATCACTCTCATCACAGAGCTTTGTTATTCATGTTCACATGGACATGACATCACTCTCATCACAGAGCTTTGTTATTCATGTTCACATGGACATGACATCACTCTCATCACAGAGCTTTGTTATTCATGTTCACATGGACATGACATCACTCTCATCACAGAGCTTTGTTATTCATGTTCACATGGACATGACATCACTCTCATCACAGAGCTTTGTTATTCATGTTCACATGGACATGACATCACTCTCATCACAGAGCTTTGTTATTCATGTTCTCATGGACATGACATCACTCTCATCACAGAGCTTTGTTATTCATGTTCACATGGACATGACATCACTCTCATCACAGAGCTTTGTTATTCATGTTCACATGGACATGACATCACTCTCATCACAGAGCTTTGTTATTCATGTTCACATGGACATGACATCACTCTCATCACAGAGCTTTGTTATTCATGTTCACATGGACATGACATCACTCTCATCACAGAGCTTTGTTATTCATGTTCACATGGACATGACATCACTCTCATCACAGAGCTTTGTTATTCATGTTCTCATGGACATGACATCACTCTCATCACAGAGCTTTGTTATTCATGTAGTAGTGGTGTATAGCATGCCGCATATGAATATATGTGAATGCATACAAATGTCACAACTGACTATATGAACATCTGTTTATTGAACTTTAACAAAGTGCAAAATGTAAAACTAATCTTTTTTGTGGCTTTTAGTCCAGTGCTTCTTTAATGTGTCTTGTCCATATATTGAAGAAGCAATAATGATAACAAATAAACAATTCTAAATAATAAATACTTTATATACAGTGTTTACTAGGTTTACAGCTTCAGGGGGCGACACCGACACAAACACTTAAAGTAGTGGCTCTCAAACTTTTCTGTAAATAACTTCATGTTGTGACTCCATCTGTGCTTTTATAAATAACAGAATAAAGAAAATTGCAATCACTTTCAAGTAAATCAGATTGCTCCATCAGACAATTTTTATTTTTAAATTGCAATCACTTAGAACAATGAAAATAAAGTTATATCTGTGCAAAAAATAACTAATATTTAGTTACTACTAAATAGCTCATTGTGGAAAACAAGAAGCTATTTTTTTTTTGCCAAACCAAACAGAATGAGAGATGTGAGCATCAGGTTGCATCAGTATCAGTGGAGCAGTGAGCCTCTACACATCTTTATGAACGGGTTGTAGATTTGATACAATTCATGTTCAACGTTGATCTGAGATCTGTTTTCTGTTGAGACGCAGCAGCAGAAAGGACGACGGAGACTTCTGGCAAAGAGACAAGAGTCGAGTCGCTATGAGCAGCGTGACCTGTTACCGGGTAACGTAAACATTTAGCAGAAAGTACAGCATGTCTCCATGTATTTATTAATGACTTAGTTTATGTCCGTGTACTTTGTGCTTTTGTAATACGTGAAGCCAGCAGCTCTTTGTTGGTAGAAGACACGAGCACTTTGTCTCTTTCACCTGAGCAGGAGAGCTGCTCTGTGTTCAGAGAGCTGCTCTGTGATCAGAGAGCTGCTCTGTGTTCAGAGAGCTGCTCTGTGTTCAGAGAGCTGCTCTGTGTTCAGAGAGCTGCTCTGTGTTCAGAGAGCTGCTCTGTGTGTGTGTGTGTGTGTGTGTGTGTGTGTGTGTGTGTGTGTGTGTGTGTGTGTGTGTGTGTGTGTGTGTGTGTGCATCGGGTGGAACTCCGCTGTGCGCGATGCAGAGCAGAGGAGAAGTGTTAAACCATGTAGAGACAGAAATGACAAGCTGTGTGTGGATAAGATAATAAAATACGGACGTTTAGTTTAATAACAGAACGAGGTGTAGACCTGTTCTATAGGAAAGAGAACCTTAAATGACGACTTGTGATCTGGAGCTATCAAGAAAATTGCAGGGGGGCGGGGGATTTCTACAGGGGGGCGGGGGGTTTCTACAAGGGGGCGGGGGGTTTCTACAGGGGGGCAGGGGGTTTCTACAGGGGGGCGCCCCGCCGAGGCAAAATCCCGGACGTTTTTGGAATCCCTGCCGGACGCATTTTTTAGGTCTCGAAAAGAGGACATGTGTGGGAAAAAGAGGACGTCTGGTCACCCTAACTTATTTGAGTTCTTGTGAGAATTTCGCCCCGACATGCTCCGTGGTGCTCACAAGCCCCGCCGCGCCCCCTCCTCCTCCTCCTCCTCCTCCTCCTCCTCCTCCTCCTCCTCCTCCTCCCCCTGACAAACCCTGTGCTTTTATTTTGAAGAGAATTTTTAATGCAGCAGAGTGCTGTTTATTCAATTCCTGTCATATTCATGTAATGTGCTGTAACTCTGTTACGTTGTTCATTCTGGTCACATGACATCTATTGCTTCTGTCCATCAGGAGAGGGATCCTCCTCTGTTGCTCTCCTGAAGGGTTCTTCCTGTTTTCCCTGTGAAAGGGTTTTTACTATCTTTATTTGGGGAGTTTTTCCTGATGTGATGTGAGGTCCCGGGACAGGATGTGGGCAGGTAGAAAATCCACGGCCCGCCACTGTACAGTTACAACCGGCCCTTTGAGGGCGACCATGATGCTGATGTGACCCGGGGTGAAAATGAGTTTGACATCCCTGCTTTAATTTATCCAGAGCAGAGTTTTGATAAGTTTTAAGTTATAATATGTTTTGATTGTATTTGGTTATACAATATGGCCTTGTTTTGTCTGTTTTTGCCTGTTATTCATTTATTTATTCAATTTGATCATTTGAGTTAGTTTGTTAACAAAAATATATATAAAAGTTGAAAATATCCTACTGTGTTTTTTATTTATTATTATAATTTTTCATTTCAGAAATAATTTTGGCGATGGGTGCCCCTTTTTGTGGTTTGAGCACCTGCCCCCCAAAATGTCTGTGCACGTGCCCGATGACGCCCGTCAACGTGTCAGGATACACCACTGTCCTAGTTTCTGATGCTGAGACAAGACAACGCTCCAGAAACACAACAGCTTCATCACCTTCCCTCCCTGTTCTGGATCATCCTGGCTCCTGTTCCCTGACTACTTCTGTCTGTACTGATCGTCTGATGTGGGACTCAAACAGTTAGATGAGTCTCTGGTAGTTTGAGGTCAGCTTGGTGTGTCAGGGTCATATTAACCAGGCTGACAGTGTCACAGAGAACAGGTTTCCAGCTCTTCATACCTGAGAGTCTCCAGTCTCCAGTGGGGATCCTCCAGTCCAGCAGACAGCAGCTTCACTCCTGAGTCTCCTGGATGATTGTAGCTCAGGTCCAGCTCTCTCAGATGGGAGGGGTTGGAGCTCAGAGCTGAGGCCAGAGAAGCACAGCCTTCCTCTGAGATCAGACAGCCTGACAGCCTGCAAACACACAAAACAACACACGTCACATCTTAACACAATCTTAAGGATGTAAATCAGCACTTAAGTGTCCATTAGTTTCACATGTTGATGAATCCTGACCTGAGAGTCTCCAGTCTCCAGTGTGGACTCTCCAGTGCAGCAGACAGCAGCTTCACTCCTGAATCCTGCAGGTTGTTGTTACTCAGGTCCAGCTCTCTCAGACTAGAGGACTGGGAGCTGAGGACTGAGGACAGAGCTTCACAGCTGCTCTCTGAGAGGTTACAGCCACTCAACCTGAAATATGTACAGCACATGTGTGAACATATTCATATCTACATTTGATATAAAGTGCAATGATATTTGGGTAGGCAGTACTGTCATGTATAAAAAGTAGTAAACTGACAGAAGAGAAATGACAATACACCACATGGAAGTTCTTGTTGACCATTTATAGGTTTATTAAACCTGACCTGAGGGTTTCCAGTCTACAGTGAGGACTCTCCAGTCCAGCAGAGAGAAGCTTCACTCCTGACTCCTGCAGGTTGTTGTTACTCAGGTCCAGCTCTCTCAGACTAGAGGACTGGGAGCTGAGGACTGAGGACAGAGCTTCACAGCTGCTGTCTGAGAGGTTACAGCTACTCAACCTGAAATATGTACAGCACATGTGTGAACATATTCATATCTACATTTGATATAAAGTACAATGATATTTGGGTAGGCAGTACTGTCATGTATAAAAAGTAGTAAACTGACAGAAGAGAAATGACAATACACCACATGGAAGTTCTTGTTGACCATTTATAGGTTTATTAAACCTGACCTGAGGGTTTCCAGTCTACAGTGAGGACTCTCCAGTCCAGCAGAGAGAAGCTTCACTCCTGACTCCTGCAGGTTGTTGTTACTCAGGTCCAGCTCTCTCAGACTAGAGGACTGGCAGCTGAGGACTGAGGACAGAGCTTCACAGCTGCTGTCTGAGAGGTTACAGCTACTCAACCTGAAATATGTACAGCACATGTGTGAACATATTCATATCTACATTTGATATAAAGTGCAATGATATTTGGGTAGGCAGTACTGTCATGTATAAAAAGTAGTAAACTGACAGAAGAGAAATGACAATACACCACATGGAAGTTCTTGTTGACCATTTATAGGTTTATTAAACCTGACCTGAGGGTTTCCAGTCTACAGTGAGGACTCTCCAGTGCAGCAGACAGCAGCTGCACTCCTGAATCCTGCAGTTTGTTGTTTCTCAGGTCCAGCTCTCTCAGACTAGAGGACTGGGAGCTGAGGACTGAGGACAGAGCTTCACAGCTTCTCTCTGAGAGGTTACAGCCACTCAGTCTGAAGAGACGATGATGAAGAAAAAAATATTAATAAGTGGAAAAGATGGCAGCGTATTTAAGTTATGGTCTATGAATCTAACTCTCTCTGTACTTACAGAGCTTTGTTGGAGGCTTTGACCACTGGCAGCAGCCTCAGAAGAACCTCCTCTGAAGCAGAGTATTTCTTCAGGTCAAACACCTCCAGATCTTTTCCTGATGACAGTAAGATGAAGACCAGAGCTGACCACTGAGCAGGAGACAGTTCATCTGTGGAGAGACGTCCTGAACTCAGGGACTGTTGGATCTCCTCCACTAGAGAACTATCATTCAGTTCATTCAGACAGTGGAACAGATTGATGCTTTTCTCTGGAGACACATCCTCACTGATCTTCTTCTTGATGTACTGGACTGTTTTCTTATCGGTCTGTGAGCTACTTCCTGTCTGTGTCAGCAGACCTCGTAGGAGAGTCTGATTGGTCTCCAGTGAAAGACCCAGGAGGAAGCGGAGGAACAAGTCCAGGTGTCCATTAGGACTCTGTAAGGCCTTGTCCACAGCACTCTGGTAGAGATGTCTTGGTTCAGGTTTGTCTTTAAAGACTTTAGACCACATGGAGGTTGGTTGTTCTTCTGCCAGCAGGTTGACACCAGACTTGATGAAGGTCAGATGGACATGAAGAGCAGCCAGAAACTCCTGAACACTCAGATGGACGAAGCAGAACACCTTGTCCTGGTACAGTCCTCTCTCCTCTCTAAAGATCTGTGTGAACACTCCTGAGTACACTGAGGCTGCTCTGATATCGATGCCACACTCTGTCAGGTCGGATTCATAGAAGATCAGGTTCCCTTTCTGCAGCTGATCAAAAGCCAGTTTCCCCAGAGACTTAGTCATCTTCCTGCTCTTTGGACTCCAGTGTGGATCTGTCTCAGCTCCTCCATCGTACTTGACCTTCTTCACTTTGGCCTGAACCACCAGGAAGTGGATGTACATCTCAGTCAGGGTCTTGGGCAGCTGTCCTCCCTCTGTGGTCTTCAACACATACTCCAGAACTGTAGCAGTGATCCAGCAGAAGACTGGGATGTGGCACATGATGTGGAGGCTTCGTGAGGTCTTGATGTGGGGGATGATCCTCCTGGCCTGCTTCTTATTGCTGAACCTCTTCCTGAAGTAGTCCTCCTTCTGTGGGTCAGTGAACCCTCTGACCTCTGTTACCAGGTCAACACAGTCAGGAGGGATCTGATTGGCTGCTGCAGGTCGTGTGGTTATCCAGAGGCGAGCAGAGGGAAGCAGGTTCCCCCTGATGAGGTTTGTCAGCAGCACAGCCACTGAGGTGGACTCTGTGACGTCAGTCAGGACCTCATTGTTGTGGAAGTCCAGAGGAAGTCGACACTCATCCAGACCGTCAAAGATTAACACAACCGGGAACTCTTCAAACCTGCAGATTCCTGCTTCTTTGGTTTCAGTGAAGAAGTGATGAACAAGTTCCACCAAGCTGAACTTCTTCTCTTTCAGCACATTCAGCTCTCTGAACGTGAATGGAAACGTGAACTGGATGTCCTGGTTGGCTTTGTCTTCAGCCCAGTCCAGAGTGAACTTCTGTGTTAAGACTGTTTTCCCGATGCCAGCCACTCCCTTTGTCATCACTGTTCTGATTGGTTCCTCTCTTCCAGGTGAGGCTTTAAAGAGGTCTTCTTGTCTGATGGTGGTTTCTGGTCTGTGTGGTTTCCTGGATGCTGTTTCAATCTGTCTGACCTCATGTTCATCATTGACCTCTGCAGTCCCTCCCTCTGTGATGTAGAGCTCTGTGTAGATCTGGTTCAGAAGGGTTGGGTTTCCTGCTTTAGCGATCCCCTCAAACACACACTGGAACTTCTTCTTCAGGTTAGATTTGAGTTCACGCTGACAAACTGCAGCAAAAAGTCCTGAATGAACACACAACAAGAAGATCAATGAGTCAAATAATAGATGTCAACATGTCATTTCCTCAAAGAATGAGTCTATGAATATATTCTGGTCCATCTCTTGAGACATTAGTAAACGTCCCATTTATCCAGCATGTTAAATCTTTAGAGAAATCCTCTTACTGCTCTGCAGACAGTCAGCCAGCTCCTCCTGCTTCATGCTCCTCAGGAAGTGCAGTGAGATCTTCTGAAAGGCTTCTCTGCTGCTCCTCCTCTGCTCTTCATCCTCACCACCCAACACCTCCTCATCCTCACTCTTACTCTCTAAGCATTCTGGGTAATCTGAACTCACAACCTTCTGGATCTTCTTCAGCTCGTCCTTCACAAAAGTGAGGATGTTCTCCTCCAGCAGCTGGAACAGAATATTCTATGAATGACAAACTAAAACCATGGAAGCAAACATCAGATCCATGTTGGACAGACTGACAACCCACTGGTCTAAAGAGTGCAGCATGGAGATGGTTGTGAACAGAATAGATGTAAAAGTAGTTGTACATGTACAGACCATAAATATGGAGTCCAGGTGTGTTTGATGCTGCTGGGCAGACGGACCTCTGGGAACCTCTGAGCTCTCCTGGTCCTCTCTGTGGAGGAGTCATGAACAATCAGCTCACATTGTGTTTGCACCACAGACTGTTTATTGTTCATGATATTAAAACACAAATACAACAATAACTTAAAGATGTTGTGTTCTGTCATGATTAATCATTTCATAAACCAGATGCTAAAGACTGGAGATGAAGGACGACAATCTGTGTGACAGTTAGTCATCTGTTTCATCTGTTTTAAGAACTTACTCTGGGTCATAAGACCGTTGTTCATCTCTGAAGTCAATCCAACCACCTTTAGACCGATCACTCTTCATGGACACACAGCTGGGTTCAGGAGACTTTTCTCTCTGCTGCTGTGACCTGATAGAAACACTGAGAATTACTGATCATACAAGTTCCTCTTTCTGCTTTCACTGGTTTCATTCAATAGAAACGTTATTGTTACTGCAGCTAGTCCACAGACCTCTGAATCTGATGCAGGCAGGTAGGGTAGGCTGTTTATGTTAATAAAGTAATATATGAACATGTTTATGTTAATACAGTAATATATGAACAGGTTGTTTATGTTAATAAAGTAATATATGAACATGTTTATGTTAATAAAGTAATATATGAACATGTTTATGTTAATAAAGTAATATATGAACAGGTTGTTTATGTTAATAAAGTAATACATGAACATGTTTATGTTATTACAGTAATATATGAACAGGTTGTTTATGTTAATAAAGTAATATATGAACATGTTTATGTTAATAAAGTAATATATGAACATGTTTATGTTAATAAAGTAATATATGAACAGGTTGTTTATGTTAATAATATAATATATGAACAGGTTGTTTATGTTAATAATATAATATATGAACAGGTTGTTTATGTTAATAAAGTAATATATGAACAGGTTGTTTATGTTAATAAAGTAATATATGAACAGGTTGTTTATGTTAATAAAGTAATATATGAACAGGTTGTTTATGTTAATAAAGTAATATATGTACAGGTTGTTTATGTTAATAAAGTAATATATGAACAGGTTGTTTATGTTAATAATATAATATATGAACAGGTTGTTTATGTTAATAAAGTAATATATGAACAGGTTGTTTATGTTAATAATATAATATATGAACAGGTTGTTTATGTTAATAAAGTAATATATGAACAGGTTGTTTATGTTAATAAAGTAATACATGAACATGTTTATGTTAATAAAGTAATACATGAACATGTTTATGTTAATAAAGTAATATATGAACAGGTTGTTTATGTTAATAAAGTAATATATGAACAGGTTGTTTATGTTAATAAAGTAATACATGAACATGTTTATGTTAATAAAGTAATATATGAACAGGTTGTTTATGTTAATAATATAATATATGAACAGGTTGTTTATGTTAATAATATAATATATGAACAGGTTGTTTATGTTAATAATATAATATATGAACAGGTTGTTTATGTTAATAAAGTAATATATGAACAGGTTGTTTATGTTAATAAAGTAATATATGAACAGGTTGTTTATGTTAATAAAGTAATATATGAACAGGTTGTTTATGTTAATAAAGTAATATATGTACAGGTTGTTTATGTTAATAAAGTAATATATGAACAGGTTGTTTATGTTAATAATATAATATATGAACAGGTTGTTTATGTTAATAAAGTAATATATGAACAGGTTGTTTATGTTAATAATATAATATATGAACAGGTTGTTTATGTTAATAAAGTAATATATGTACAGGTTGTTTATGTTAATAAAGTAATATATGAACAGGTTGTTTATGTTAATAATATAATATATGAACAGGTTGTTTATGTTAATAAAGTAATATATGTACAGGTTGTTTATGTTAATAAAGTAATATATGAACAGGTTGTTTATGTTAATAATGTAATATATGAACAGGTTGTTTATGTTAATAAAGTAATATATTAACATGTTTATGTTAATAAAGTAATATATGAACAGGTTGTTTATGTTAATAAAGTAATATATGAACAGGTTGTTTATGTTAATAAAGTAATATATGAACAGGTTGTTTATGTTAATAAAGTAATATATGAACCAGGTTGTTTATGTTAATAAAGTAATATATGAACATGTTTATGTTAATAAAGTAATATATGAACAGGTTGTTTATGTTAATAAAGTAATATATGAACATGTTGTTTATGTTAATAAAGTAATATATGAACAGGTTGTTTATGTTAATAATATAATATATGAACAGGTTGTTTATGTTAATAAAGTAATATATGAACAGGTTATTTATGTTAATAATATAATATATGAACAGGTTGTTTATGTTAATAAAGTAATATATGTACAGGTTGTTTATGTTAATAAAGTAATATATGAACAGGTTGTTTATGTTAATAAAGTAATATATGAACAGGTTGTTTATGTTAATAATGTAATATATGAACAGGTTGTTTATGTTAATAAAGTAATATATGAACATGTTTATGTTAATAAAGTAATATATGAACAGGTTGTTTATGTTAATAAAGTAATATATGAACAGGTTGTTTATGTTAATAAAGTAATATATGAACAGGTTGTTTATGTTAATAAAGTAATATATGAACCAGGTTGTTTATGTTAATAAAGTAATATATGAACATGTTTATGTTAATAAAGTAATATATGAACAGGTTGTTTATGTTAATAAAGTAATATATGAACAGGTTGTTTATGTTAATAAAGTAATATATGAACAGGTTGTTTATGTTAATAAAGTAATACTACTGTAAGAAGATGGATGAAGTATTTAAGATGATCTTTATTGTGGTAGAGATGGACTACAGCGTTGTAGTTTCTCCGCTGCAGACTGACGTCACTAACATCTCCTGCCGTCGCGTCATAACTACGTAGTCAGTGAAAGTCTGATCCTCTAAACTCCGCGGTTGTCGTCTCCTAACTCCTCATGAAGTCTCCTTCCCTTCTTTCCTTGACCCCGTGACGTTTTTACAGAGGTTAAGGAAAAGTGCTTAGGGTTAGACGTCAGGAGGAAATGTTTTGACTATTTGACCGCAGCCACAGAGTGGCAGTATAGAATTGAGCTATATCCACTAAAATGAGATTAGCAGCACCGTTAGCCAATCAGAAGCAGCAAAGCACAGTTCTCTGTCAAACTCTCGCTTCGATTCGCTGATAAAGAAAGTTCCCCCACGTGGAAAATCTGACAGAACACGACACAGGAATGCCTTTCTGCACATAACAGGAAGTACGTCTACGTTTTACAATGCGGATATCCCCAGATAAACGTGGAGACCGGCTTTAATCATTAATTATTCATATTTCTCAACAGTCCCTTGGATAAATAGTGTTTGATGCATGGCTGTGTTGGTTGATGGAGGGAAGTGATGATATCTTGTTAATGTGGTTTGAGAGGATTCTAGAGAGCGACTGTGTAAACCTGTAGCATAATGCTAATGAGCACAAGAGCTACAAACGTGACGAGTGTTCAATATTTTTGTGAGATATTAATATTGATATTTGGTAATTCATAAAGTTGGTGTTTGAGCTGTGTTTGGAGCATGATAAGCAGGCGTATATATTCTTATTATATAGAGCCCCAATAGGGCTTCAAACATCACCAGAACCAAGGAGAGCAAAGCTGTTCCACCAACGCTTCTTCACCACATGTTGCTCAGTGATGATGTGACAGAAGCAGCTGCTGGGTCTGAACAGCTGATGGAGTCAATGGGAGGAAACATTCACACATCTGGAGCACATTCTTCCTCATTTAGAACAGAGACTTCAGACTTTGAGCAGAAATAAAGGAGTATGATGCTGAAGTGTAACTTGTGAAAAAGGTTCTCAGGTGTTTTGTTTGAGGCTCTAGAACCAGACGGAGATCCATCTGAGTCTGATCCAGGATCTGCTCTCATAGTTCTGCATCAGGAAGATAAACCTTTGAGCAGAACATTTAGTCTTCATCCTCAATGCATCGTCTTCATCAGGTCAGCTGACAGTAAAACAGTCTCTTACTTTGTGTCTGAGGGTCCAGGTTCATGACTGAAGGCTGGAGGACGATCTCTGGACCGATCACTCTTCATGGACAGACAGATGGATCCTGGAGACTCTGCTCTCTGTCTGGACTGAACTCTGCAAACATCAAGAGGGTTTTATTCAGAATGAATCTTTGATAACAACAAAGACATTAAAGTAGATCTCAACACACAAACTACTGTTACTGCAGGTATGTAGAAGGCAGTGGTGGCCTCAGGGCCTGTAAGCCTTCTCTGCTGGCCTAAACAGAATCACAAAGTTATAGATATTTTATCATTTTATTGTTTTTCTTCAATGTACTACATGTATTATAATAATTTTCCCTATCAGCTTATTTTATCATTGCACAGCTCCTGTCTTCCTCTGTTGCTCTGCCTTCAGCCTGCAGCACTGCTTTCAATGCAGCTGGTTTTAAAGATAGTTTCATCCAATCAGATGTTCTCTCCTGTGCAGCGTGACCATTAACATGCGCTGTGATTGGTCAGTGGGGCAGCGTGACCATTAACATGCGCTGTGATTGGTCAGTGGGGCAGCGTGACGTCTGTCAACGAAAGAAGGAGCAGAAGCTAGAAGCTAGAATAACGTAACATCTTGACACTTAAAAGTCCGTTTCAACTCGGTGTTCTGGATTAAAATCAAGGCAGAGTTACTGAGATCGCCAACAAAGCTCTGAAACCTGCCTCCATTTCAACATCCTGTCTTTGTGAAGCGGTTTTAGTGAAGTGACAGAGTGACATACAGGTTTAAGTTACGAGTAGCGTCAGTAGACTGGACATGAACACGTCGGGGCTCGTTCTCTCCCGTCACCCCGACCGGCTCGGAGCAGAGAAACAAGATCAGGGCTCCACTAATTCGGCGTAATGGTGAGTTGTATCTTTATACACTTTATAATTTTCTTTATGCCGGTCGTATCATATTTATTACGTCATATTCATTACGTCATATTCATTACGTCATATTTATTACGTCATATTCATTACGTCATATTTTTCGCCCACACTGTGAAGGCCGGTCCGTGAAAATATTGTCTGACACGAAACCGGTCCGTGGCGAAACAAAGGTTGTGGACCGCTGCTTTAAAGTGTGTATTGGTCCTCTTAGATGACATCACAGCTTTTCTAGGTGACTGACAGCTGTCACTGAGACGAAGAGGAAGAACCTCAAACTCAACTCTAAATCTCTAAATGTACAGAAAACATTGTCAGAGGTCCAGGAACTGAACATGAGTCCTGATGAGTTAGTAGAAGTTCTCTTACTTTGAGTCTGAGGGTCCAGGTTCATTACTGAAGTGTGGAGGAAGACCTATGGAGTGATCACTCTTCATGGACAGACAGCCGGAGACCAGAGACTCTCTGTCCTCCTCTTCCTCCTCTTCCTCACAGCCACTCATCTTCTGATCTGAAGTCAGTCTGAGAGATAAACAGGAACACTGTGAGCTCACGACACAAGAATCAAGAGAACAGGAAGTCTCTCTCTCTCTCTCTCTCTCTCTCTCTCTCTCTCCTCTCTCTCCCTCTCTCTCCCTCTCTCTCTCTCTCTCTCTCTCTCTCTCTCTCTCTCTCTCTCTCTCTCTCTCTCTCTCTCTCTCTCTCTCTCTCTCTCTCTCTCTCTCAGTAAAACTATTACATGTTGGATCAACACTCACTCTGCTTCAGCCTCCAGCTTCTCTTCTTCTGCTCCGTCGACTCTAAATGGAGTCTGAACTTTATGACGCAACACTTCAGGTTCACTTCCTGCTCTCATGCACCTGGATCACATGGTCTCTGTGGCTCCGCCCCTTTTCATTTACAGGAAATCAGCTGAGTTCATATAAGTGTGTGTGTGTGTGTGTGTGTGTGTGTGTGTGTGTGTGTGTGTGTGTGTGTGTGTGTGTGTGTGTGTGTGTGTGTGTGTGTGTGTGTGTGTGTGTGTGAGAGCTCACACTCATCCTCTTATTCATATGAAGTGTTCATGAGTCTCTCGGCTTCAACAGGTTGAATTAAAATGAGTTTTGGTCAAAATGTTGCTGCTTTATCTTCATGTTTAAATCATGAACATGAATCTAGAAGCTTTATGTTGAAGAACTCTCTCTCTCTCTCTCTCTCTCTCTCTCTCTCTCTCTCTCTCTCTCTCTCCCTTCTCTCGTTTTTTCCGATTTTTGTTCACTGAGCAATACTTTGTATGAGAGTGTGTTGTGGTGTGTTGTGGTTGTTTTGTATAGTGTAGCGGGGGTGTCGAGTCTTGGTGTGTGTTTGTGTTTGTCGAGCTGCTCAGCGCGCCTCCAGCATGGAGCAGCTGCACAAGCTGACCAGGAAGCACGGCGTGTTTCCTGCTCAGTAGAGGACTGCAGCATGGCAGTGGGGAAACTAGTGGGTCACAGCAGCGTGAAGTCCGCTGCGAGGGTCAGCAAAGCTGTGGTCATGTTCCTAGAGAGTGTGCACAAGGCCAACACGGTGGTGGAGGAGGGGATCGTGCTGTTTGACACACGTACCCGTCCCTCCTCTGAGTACACCGGCAGTGAGGGTCGTGGTGTCGAACGTCCCACCTTTCATTAGAGACGAGGTGATCACGGGAGAGCTCTCCAGGCATGGCAGGGTCGTCTCTCAGGTAAAGAAGCTGTCCTCAGGGTGTAAATCTCCCCTCCTAAAGCACGTGGTGTCACATGGAGGCAGCTCTTCATGGTCCTCATCCTGCAGGAAATGGAGGAAGGGACGGAGGAGGTCCAGCAGGTGGGACAGGAGGGGACAACGCTGGGCCATGAAGTGGAAGAAGAGGGGGCAGTTGTTGGTCAGCAGGTGGAAGAAGAGGGGGCAGTTGTTGGTCAGCAGGTGGAAGAAGAGGGGGCAGTTGTTGGTCAGCAGGTGGAAGAAGAGGGGGCAGTTGTTGGTCAGCAGGTGGAAGAAGAGAGGGCAGTTGTTGGTCAGCAGGTGGAAGAAGAGGGGGCAGTTGTTGGTCAGCAGGTGGAAGAAGAGAGGGCAGTTGTTGGTCAGCAGGTGGAAGAAGAGGGGGCAGGGGTGGCTCAGGGAAGCACACAAGGTCAGGAGGACAGTCAGGTGTGTACCGGAGGTCAGGTGGAGACAGATAGGAGACAGAAAATAGTAAAAGAGAAGGAAAAGTGTGAGAGCGGAAAAGTGGTGAAGGAAGCCGGGTTGACGGGTAGTGAGGTAGACATGGATGAGGATGAGGAGGCGATGAAGGCCCCTCGGTCGAAGAGGAAGACGAGGAGTATGGGAAACTCAGTGAGATTTCAGTGAGTACAGGAAAGGGAAGCCGAAGAGCAGCAGAGGTTGAGTCCAGTAGGGAGGAGGACTCTGCTGCTGACGGCGAGCTAGCTGGGTACAGTGTGAGCAAAATCAAGGACTTTTTAAGGAGAACAAAAAGGTGAATGGGGAGTCGAGTTAGGAGACTACTTCTCTGATGAGGAGAAGCTCGCCGACGTTTTGAAGACACATTTGAGCAAGAAAAACAGAGGAGGCTTCTCAGTGAGGGAAGTCTTCAGGATACAGAAAATAGTTGCAAAGATAAACAAGGAGAGTGACAATAATGATGGGGATGATGAATATTAGGACCTCACAGGTCTTTTTCAAAGCAAAGATGACGGTTTGTTTGTTGGTTCTCATTTATTTAAGTATGAGCCTTTTGAACTTATGCACATTAAATGTAAATGGAGCCAGAGACTCTGTAAAGAGGTCCCTACTCTACCAGCAAAATGTATGTATTAATGTGTTAATATTTAGTTTGTATGCCAGTAATGACTTATATTAATGCAGAGCATGCTGTAGGGACGCAGCAGCGCACTGAGCACTGACCGTGTTGCAATACTCATTCTTGAGACTTGCTCTATTGAATTGGATTATATTGAGGTGTTTCTCGTACTCTACAGTAAATGTAATATATTTAAACATCACAATCTAGGGTCTCACTTATACCTAAACAAAGCTAAAACAGAATATTTCAAACATCAAGGTTGAAACCCTTGCAGGGCTGTTGCCTTATACTGCACACGTTTGAGCTAATCCAATAAACTGACTGGACATTGTTGAAGTCAACCTACTGCTTCGCCGAGTTGGTTGATGTGGGAGAGTCAAGACAGAGTCGTAGAATCTTCTGTTAAAGCAAGTTTATTATTAAAGCAAAGATCTTTGGAGATCACACCACAGAGTATAAGTCTGTTACAGCCAAGTGAGATCTGAATAACAGTTACACAGCACACAGTTATAGTTGTAGAGCCGCCCTTTTGTAAGTGGAACTTACTTTTGCATCAGCCACTTGTTTATCTTGTCAATACCATCCATTAATGCCACATATGGCTCCAAGAGATAGTTGTGATCATGTTTGTACTTTCTGTTCTTCAACTATCTGTCTGACTCATCTGTCTGCTGCCAGGGTGCAGTTTGGTCAGTTGGACCCTTGTGACAGACAGAACTTTCTATTCCCTTATTCCTGCGTCTAGCCTAGCATAAGACAAAACAGCATATGTATATAATAAATCCACAAAGTGTATTTGAATATTAGATGTGTAATACTTGGTTTATCCTTTTTTTTGTAAAGGATTTTTGCTTCAAAATTGTTTGATCCCTGTTTTTGTTTTAAATATTTAGAAATGTAAAAGATTGATAATTTGAGCGTAAAGTAAACGCATGTTATATTTATATGAAATACAAATATTAGATGTGTGTTTTATTTTTCTGAAACACAAATTTTCACTAAACGTGTAATTCATTTGATTTTTTCTGTTTTCAGATGTCATCAAGAATGTCCAGTACGTGACGTGAAATGTAAGTTTTGTGCATTCTCCTCTAATGGACAAAGAAGAATAATCCAGCATCATAAACAGCATCATGGACATGATCGGTGGTGTTTAGGCCTTGTCTGTACTCAAGTTAGCATTATACCTTTGGTATTGCATTCATCTCTCTGGTCTGTTTTTGTAGGATACAAACCAGAACCGAAGAACAGCTGCCCTGCTTGGTCTTCATGCTACTATCTTTCAGAGGATTCCTCCCACATAATCCGGATGTGTGATGTAAGACACTGTATTTACACATTTACTACACTCAATGGTTGTAATGCGACAATGGTAACATGTGTTGTGTTCATTAGCTTTATTACCCATAGCCACACACATTTTTATAGAGATTTTGTATAATTGTAAACTACCCTTTCCTTCACCTTTTTTGTTTTAGGGATTTTTAATGAGGACTCTCTAAACATTGAACTAGTACTATTTTGGAGATGTCAGTTAAGATGTGAATGTCTTTCTATGTCTTCAGGTTCATGGAGAAACCCTGGATGAATGCAGGTTGGACTGTTGATGGGACACGAAGGCAGCAGAGAAGATCCAACATGAGATCAGAGAAGATCATCAACATGATAGAAGATCATCAACATGATAGTAGATCATCAACATGAGATCAGAGAAGATCATCAACATGATAGAAGATCATCAACATGAGCTCAGAGAAGATCATCAACATGAGCTCAGAGAAGATCATCAACATGAGATCAGAGAAGATCATCAACATGAGCTCAGAGAAGATCATCAACATGAGCTCAGAGAAGATCATCAACATGAGCTCAGAGAAGATCATCTGTCAGGTGTGGGGAAGGAGAGAACCCAAACGCAACAGCAACGGTTGAAAGTAAATTTATTTCTATAAACAAAACTAAAGACAGGCTTCAAAACTACAAAAGGCTACAAAAACAAAACAGGACTCCAACAGACCGGGACAAGACTACTCACGACAGGGGTAACAGACGGCGGAAAAAACAGTACGATCCGACAAGGGGACAGGAGACAGACAGGGTTTAAATACAAGAGGAGGGTAACGAGGAACAGGTGGAAAACACTGAGGGCAACACAGGTGAAAGGAATACACAATCAGGGAACGGGGCCGACAGACAATCACAGACAATCACGGGAACAGGAAGTGCAGGAACACACAAAACACGGACTTCACAATAAGACAGGACACACAACACCAAGACGGGACACCCAACACCAACATCCTAACATCATCAACATGAGCTCAGAGAAGATCATCAACATGAGCTCAGAGAAGATCATCAACATGAGCTCAGAGAAGATCATCAACATGAGCTCAGAGAAGATCATCAACATGAGCTCAGAGAAGATCATCAACATGAGCTCAGAGAAGATCATCAACATGAGCTCAGAGAAGATCATCAACATGAGCTCAGAGAAGATCATCAACATGAGATCAGAGACGTGCCAACAGGCTTCATGTTGATGGCACAATCTACTGCCTTGACCTGAGTACCCCGTAATATGAACGACACCTTTGAGTTTCATGAACATTAAACCGGACCGGTGCTCAGCAAGAATCCATGGGCTCAGAAGCAAACTGCTCGGCTATATATGGTAAATGGACTGTACTTGTGTTTCTCTCTTCTAGTCTTCCGACCACTCAAAGCTCTTTAACACTACTTGTCATCATTCACCCATTCACACACATATCTGTCAGATTGCCTCCACTTGTATTTGGGTATGAGGAGATGTACTTGTAGCGAATGTTTCAGTCTGTGTATATTTTCTTCCAATAAATGTTATATCTTTTGAACAGAAGTAAGAATTGTTGGTCATTTCTTTTCTATAAAGCAAATACAGTTTAAATTATCAGTCAAAATAACGTTTATATGCAAGTTGAAACAAATTTGGAATGTAAGTCCTCTTAACTTGAAATGGCAAGTTGTATACATGGTAAAGTTATTCTAACTTGTAACTGTGTGTTACATAAAAGCACAAATGTGCGTTTGTTTGACTAGCTAAGGAAAGTTTTCTCGAACTGATAATGTCAAAATACTCTTTGTTTTAACTTGGTGGATCAAGTTCAAACAACAAGGGACAAACAGTTCACTCAACTCTGACAACTTGGATCATAAAGTTGAGACAACTAGAACGTTGTAGTTACATCAACCTTATGAACTTTAATTTATCAGTTGAATCAAAGGAAATTTCAAGTTGAGTTAACTAGATTTCTCAAGGCAGCAGGTGAGCTTTCGTTTGCAAGTTGAACTGACTTGATATGTCTTACAGTGTATGAATAATTTCTGTCATATTCATGTAATGTGCTGTAACTCCGTTATGTTATTCATTCTGGTCACATGATATCTATTGCTTCTGTCCATCAGGAGAGGGATCCTCCTCTGTTGCTCTCCCTCAGGGTTCTTCCTGTTTTCCCTGTGAAAGGGATTTTACTATCTTTCTAGGGGAGTTTTTCCTGATCCGATGTGAGGTCCCGGGACAGGATGTTATGTTACAGAATGTAAAGCCCTCTGAGGATAACTTGTATTTGTGATGTTGGGCTGTATAAAATAAACTGAATTGAATTGAACCCGTCTCCATCAGGGTCTGCAGGTGAGTTCTGATACTGGACTAAAGTCTGGACTTTGGTACTTCAGGTGTTTTATGAAGCTCATATTTCATGTTTATTGAGGCATCTGATGGTCAAAGTGCTCTCAGAGATCAAATATCTACTCTGTTAATTAATAACTTCATCTATGAAGCAAGAATCAATGTATGCCACGTAGTCTGTGGACCAGATCCACAAATCTGGGACCATAGATATGCTCTCATAGATCAAATATCGACTGTGTGTGTGTGTGTGTGTGTGTGTGTGTGTGTGCGCGCGTTATAGTTTCACTTCCTGTCGAACACAAACAGATGAACTCGTCTTCCAGCTGACAAACCTTTCTTAAAAAAACACTAAATTATGTAAATTTATTTTTTCTTCTTCGGGCTTTTTATTTGATCTCATATGTGAACAAATATAAACTTTTTATTTATAATAAAAAAATAAAAATAAAAACATGCAAATGAGAAGAAACAAACGTTTTGATTTTACGGTAAAATATGTTCTTAGAATTTAAAAGAAATATTTATTTGAAATCGCTTTTATTTTTCAGAAACAAAAACAATCACACAGATTTCAGATCATCGCGAATCAAAACTCAACACAATTCTGCTCTTTTTCTGAAGGTTGTGTTTATTCAGCGTTCAGCCTCTCAGCCAATCACAGGAGAGGACCATAAATATGAGCCAATGAGCAGCGGGGAGCCGCCGCCGCCGGCCAATCACAGCGACATCACTTCCTGTTTTGGTGTTCCGGGCGCAGGAAGTTCCGTTGAATGGAACTTCCTGCGCCCGGAACACCAAAACAGGAAGTGATGTCACAGGTCTTAACTTCCTCACAGGTGTTACAGGTAAACGTGTCGACGTCAGAAGCCTGAACGCTGCAGTTACGTCACACAGGGACTTTCTTAACTCACTGCACACTGGAGGTCATTTTCAGTCGATTTTCTCGATTTGACATAATTTTCTTAGATTCACCTTTTAAGGCACTTGCATATAAGATATATACCCATGTTTTACATCATAAATTGCAGAACAATCTCAGCTATCTATATAATGAGGCACCATTGTCGTAAGGCAAAAGTGTAAAGAAAAAAACTTTATAATATGACACTAAAGCTGAAAAATGGAATCTCGATTTTTGGAAATTCTTCATATCGCTTGAAAAAACCTAACTTTACTCAGGTGGTGACTCTGTTTAGGTGATGGCAATTGGTTTACCAAAGGTTTTAGGTTCACAAAAGCAGTGAAATATATGAATAAAATGTTAGATACATGTAAATAAATGTCTAAAACTAAAGTTTTTATTATCGTTTTTTGAGTAGAAATATGGTCTTTCACAGCTTTCACCAAAATGATAAAAATGGGACTGAGAAATGACTTCATAGTGCAGATAAAGCTTCAGGGAGTGTGTGCAAATGAAAAATGACCATCACAACAATTTTTTTTTTTTTTTAAATAAAAATATGTATTATAAAAAAAAAAGAAAATATGTACAGAATATATATTCAGAAATATAAAACAGAACAAAGACTAGACCATTTACAATATACAAGTATATATGCTTCAATGGCATATCCTCATGCCATGGCATGCCAGTCATGGAAACAGTTTCTGTTCAGCTGCAGGCAGAGGGGAACGTTACACGCCTCGCACTTCCAAGCCGTGTCTTTTCTCACTTTCTTCATGCTGCAAAGCTCGCAAACCCTGCGACCCACCGTGGACTTAGTTGGAAGAACAGTTTGAAGAGTTCAATGGGTGTTGCTGTGGCACTGACATGTGGACCAGGTGTCCGGGCTGGAACTTGATGACGGGGGGAGCAGTGTCCGGGTCTTCATCGATCCTCCAGGACAGCGTAGGTGCAGGTGGTGCACGTGCTGCTGTCTTTCTTGATCTGGCCTGAGGTGAAAGCAGGCGCCGGGCAGCACGCGCCCTGTTTGCTGGAGATGGTGTTTTTAGTCGTCGGTCAACGCGCTGCCTCTTTGCTGGTCGTGGTAGTTGCCGTCCAACACGCTGCCTCTTTGCTGGCCAGGCTGGTCGGGGCGGCTGGTGCTCCTCTCTGTAAAATAAATCAATACTAGTCAGTTGAAAGAAAGATGACGTAAGAAAGATGACATTGGATGTGCAAACATTATTCAGATCATGACTGTGGTAGTAATTTTAGCATAGTGCTCCGCATTGGATGTATAAATATTAGTGGTAGTAACGTGAAGCAGAGTGTTGTACAAAGCAGACTGTGTATAAACATTACTTAGATCATGACGTAGTAACGTGAACAGCAGTGTGCACCGTGTGGCTGGCTCTCGTGCTCTCGTGCACAGTGTACACATTACTAGTTTGTACACATTACTAGTTTGTACACATTACTAGTTTGCACCATGCAGCCTTACAGACACGTAACAAAGTTTAGTAACAACACTTACCCATCTTCCTCAGAAGAACTAAAGCCTTCGAGCTCTGACGACGACGCGTCGTCCTCCTCCTCGCTGCTCTCCAGAATCATGTGCTTTGCTTCCTGCGTGTTGAATCTCTTTGTCGTCATGATGTTGATTGTAAACTGTAGTGTGTACATGCTGTACAAGTGGGTTGTCCTTTTGAGATTTTCCTGAGTGTACATTGGTTGTTTAGTTCACGAAATGGCGACGGACATATGACTCAACTAATCACAGAGAAGGATTTTTTTTTTTTTTTTTTCCAGCGTCAGATGACACACTGCTGCCCTTTGGCTTGCCTGATGATGTTAAAATTATGCTGGGCTCTGCCTGGGCAGGCACCCGGAAGCAGGAAGCCGTCTCTTTCCGCCAGACGTAAAATTATATTTTTGCGATGTATTATCGGGGTGCTGTGAATATTTTAGAAACTTAGAGAAAAGTTTCAAGTGTCACCACGCGAAACCGCGGGCTCCGTGGACGAAGGGTTAAAGGTGACGCACACCGTCCAGACGCCATGATTGTAGTTCTTCTCCTTTGTCGTTCTGTCCAGCGATGAATCCTGATTTCTGACATGAAGGCAGCAGTTTGAGCCAAAAACTAAATGTTGATTTCATGAATAAAAAAAACTGAAAAAAGCCGTAAAATAAAACTTATTGAAACAAACTGAGTTTTCGTCTGAAGAGCCTGAACATCGACTCCTTACGACTGTTTAAAGTGCATTTTTCAGACCGAGATGCTTCACAAGCTCACGTCAGTGTTATTATTAATAATAATAATAATAATAATAATAATAATAATAATAATTACAGTGGGTAAGACTTTGTACAGTTTAGCACATAAATAAGAGTTATTGCACACAAATTAAATTCAACAAAACCAGCAGGAAACGGCAGGATGTTTGTCAACATTAACACCTGTGCTTCAAGTTTTCAAAATAAAAGCATTCCCCCCCCAAAACAACACAGTACAGGAGACAGCAGCGTGGATATACTGGAGAAATATACTGTGTAGATGTGAGTATGTTATTCTGATTATTCAAGGTTTAGATGTGGAGATATGAAATGTCTTTTTAAACACTGTGGTACTTTAAGTACCTGTTGTAGTACTGACTGTAGTATTACACAGTGTTTATTTAGTCATAGTATTCAAAGTCGTGGACACATTAAATTACAGCTTGAGCCATAAAAAGATGTCTGCAAAAAGTCGTCACATTGATTTTCAATCTTTTTGCAAACATCTCAAGGTTTTCCAAAGACACAGAAATACTTGAGACAAGTGGAATGTGTTTATAAGACAGACTTCTTCTCTCTCCACGAGCCTCCTGGGTCTCAACGTTCCACGTGAAGGGTTCTGGAACGAGGTTCAGGACGCCGACAGCGGAATGAAGTTTTACCTCGCAGGTTCTAAAGCGTCGGAACCGGAGGGACGGGTTCTAAAGCGTTGGAACCGGAGGGACGGGTTCTAGAGCGACGGAACCGGAGGGACGGGTTCTAAAGCGACGGAACCGGAGGGACGGGTTCTAGAGCGACGGAACCGGAGGGACGGGTTCTAAAGCGACGGAACCGGAGGGACGGGTTCTAGAGCGACGGAACCGGAGGGACGGGTTCTAAAGCGACGGAACCGGAGGGACGGGTTCTAAAGCGTTGGAACCGGAGGGACGGGTTCTAGAGCGACGGAACCGGAGGGATGGGTTCTAAAGCGACGGAACCGGAGGGACGGGTTCTAAAGCGTTGGAACCGGAGGGACGGGTTCTAAAGTGACGGAACCGGAGGGATGGGTTCTAAAGCGACGGAACCGGAGGGACGGGTTCTAAAGCGTTGGAACCGGAGGGACGGGTTCTAAAGCGACGGAACCGGAGGGATGGGTTCTAAAGCGTCGGAACCGGCGGGACGGGTTCTAAAGCGACGGAACCGGAGGGACGGGTTCTAGAGCGACGGAACCGGAGGGATGGGTTCTAAAGCGTCGGAACCGGAGGGACGGGTTCTAGAGCGTCGGAACCGGAGGGACGGGTTCTAGAGCGACGGAACCGGAGGGACGGGTTCTAAAGCGACGGAACCGGAGGGACGGGTTCTAAAGCGTTGGAACCGGAGGGACGGGTTCTAAAGCGACGGAACCGGAGGGATGTGTTCTAAAGCGACGGAACCGGAGGGACGGGTTCTAAAGCGTTGGAACCGGAGGGACGGGTTCTAAAGCGACGGAACCGGAGGGATGGGTTCTAAAGCGACGGAACCGGAGGGACGGGTTCTAAAGCGTTGGAACCGGAGGGACGGGTTCTAAAGTGACGGAACCGGAGGGACGGGTTCTAGAGCGACGGAACCGGAGGGACGGGTTCTAAAGCGACGGAACCGGAGGGACGGGTTCTAGAGCGACGGAACCGGAGGGACGGGTTCTAGAGCGACGGAACCGGAGGGACGGGTTCTAGAGCGACGGAACCGGAGGAACCTTTAAAAAGGGGACGAGCTTTCTGGCTGAAAGATTTCCTCACGAGACGAAACAGATTTCAGTTTGTCTTCTTTCACTCGACAAACTGCAACGGGACTCACGCTGTTGTGGATCAAGTTTAGTCTCAAGCATCACAAGAAGGTTTCAAACACACGGTTCTCTCACCGGACCGGGAGGATAGATTCCATTGTTTTACATTGTTGTAAAATATATTATGAGGGTAATTCAACTTACTTTTTAAAAATGATTTATGACACAATAACTTTTCTTCTGCACTAAACGTGTTCTAGTTCCACTTCTAGTCCTGATGAGTCATCAAAAACATCAAAAAGCCGAGCAGTAGTACATACCTGGTAGGTTTACGAGCAAAATACCAGGTATAAACTACTCCTATCTCTGGTCATATTGGGCTTTTAGGTTTATTTTTCTGTGCCTTCATTTGGGATGTGAGTCTCGTGTGCTTTGTCTCGTGGTGGCGCTTCATCACATCGCTGATTTTAATATCTCTGAACATGAGTCGTGCTGCTCTTGAACTGGTTGTGTGAATAATAAACATAACAGTCTTTCCATTCCTGGTTAAAGGCTCTGGTTAAGCGGTCCACATTTCTCTTTTTGGAGCGCCGAGTGAAATAACTTTTTCCAACTATCTGATCTCTCCTGTCGCTCCGTGTGTGTGAATATGGCACAAGAGTCGAGGGCGGGGCTTAACGGAATACACACATGTGATTGGTCAAGTGTGTGAGAGGATTTACAAGGCGTGTGTTTCCTGGACCGCTGAACGAGAGCCGCAAAGGCAGGAAAAGCTGCGCCGGTGAAATAGAAGCGATCCATCAACAGTTAATAATTCAGAAATAATAATTGGATTTCGGTCCAGGGCGAACCGGGTCCGGGACAACGGCGACCGGGTCCGGACCCGGTCGCCGTTGTCTGTGAGTGACCATGCACTACTAAATAATGCGCACCAGCGGTGATTGAGAAGTGGGTATGCACAATGCTGACTGGAACATAAGTGGGTATGCGCAATGCTGACTGGAACATAAGTGGGTATGCACAATGCTGACTGGAACATAAGTGGGTATGCGCAATGCTGACTGGAACATAAGTGGGTATGCACAATGCTGACTGGAACATAAGTGGGTATGCGCAATGCTGACTGGAACATAAGTGGGTATGCCCAATGCTGACTGGAACATAAGTGGGTATGCGCAATGCTGACTGGAACATAAGTGGGTATGCGTGTATACCTGCGTATACCCTGGACTACACCACTGTATCTCTATAAATAATCTGGGCCGAAATGTGGTGGACGCTAACTGTCACAGGCAATTGATCTCCTGCAAAATGCTTTTAATGTTGTTCAAAATACCCTTTTTCAACTGAAACTTGTTCTAGATGAGACAACACGTATGTTGTTTCCAAACAGTCGGAGTAGAGCACAGAACATCCCTTCAGGTCACTCTTGATGAAGTGAATAGAGGTCGTTGACTCTATAAATATCTGGTATTCTGATTGATGACTCCCTCACTTTTCAGCCACATGTACAGGTGAAAAGTTGAGGTTAAAACTGGGTTTTTATTTTTGAAATAAGTTGTGCTTTTCAAATAATGTAAAAAAGTGATTAGTTGCTGAACTGTAAACCATCACAGCCCTGTTTAGTTATGTCACTAACTTCTTCTCTTTGACTCAAAGAGCTCTGACAAGTTTTAGATTTAAGTTAAAACTTAGTTAAACTTCTTTAGATTTGTTAGTGTTAATTGAACTTGGCTGTTTAAGTTATCAGTAAAAAAGAGAAGAGACTGAAAAAGGCGGGAGTGAGGATTTAAAAAAGCAAACGCTGTCATGTTTGTGTTTTAGGTAAAATGTCTTTTTTAAACCATGGGCAGGTTGAAGCCTGGTCATCTACTGGTTAAATACTGCAGATAAGTCATATACTTCAATTACAATGAAAATATAGGCATTTTGTGGTAAACAAGAAAGGACTATTTCCACCGGCGGAGGGATTCTATTAACCTGACAACCTCCAGTGAATCGAGGCGGAGCAACTCACCGTTACTGTCCACTGCAACAAGTAGAGCGGACTGAGCAGAGCTGAGGAGGCTTTTAGCTTTGCTTCAGCACATGGAGGAGAGTTTAAATGATGACTAAGCATGTTTCTTAATTAATAGCACGTGAAGGTGAGTTTAAATGATGACTAAGCATGTGTCTTAATTAATAGCACATGAAGGAGAGTTTAAATGATGACTAAGCATGTTTCTTAATTAATAGCACGTGAAGGTGAGTTTAAATGATGACTAAGCATGTGTCTTAATTAATAGCACATGAAGGTGAGTTTAAATGATGACTAAGCATGTTTCTTAATTAATAGCATTGTAACGTTAGTAATGTAACACAGTTGTGTAACTAGCTCGTGCTTTTCAATGGTCTGGAAAGGCTAACTTTGTGGCTTTAATGTTTAGCTAGCTGAACAATGTCCCTTCATAGTTTTGCCCATGAACTTCTTCTAATAGGCCGTAAGGTGAACCCTGTTATCGTCTCATCCCGCTCCACAGTCGCGCATCTACACAATCTTTAGCTCATAAAAAAGAACGAGTCGTGCTAAGCTACCAAAAAAAAGTTTGTCGCGGAATTTCCAGTCGATTCTCGATGCGTCTATGTTTTATGCAGAACTAGTTCCTTCAGAGCGTAATAGGATCATGGTCGCGAGTGGTGGCACGGTTCGACACGTGATCGTTCTACACCAATGAGGTAGCTGCTTTTTGTCAACAGAATGGCAAGATGGCGGCCCCCATGGACCGATATAACGTTACCATGAAGAGGAAAACACTCGAACATCCTCAAAAGTGAGCCAAATGGGTTCTAAACAGTGCTGTATACATAGCCGCGTCCAAGAAGAACAATGAGGCAAATGTACGATAATGTTATGTTTATGTTAAGCCATTTAGATCAAGTTTTATACATATTCTTGTGCAATACTGTCACTATATTGTGTGCCTTATTTTTATTTATATTTTTTGGCCTTAAGCTTATTTCATTTTATTTTTTTCCTTAAAGTTTATTGTAATTATTGTAATTCTGGTTAGGAGCACCCAGCAAAATAAGCTTTTCGTTGTACAGAATAACTGCCTGTTATCTGTGCATATGACATTAAAACTATCTCTTGATCTCTTACAATACCTGGGAATACACCTCAACACCAAACGAAATTGCACTAAATGCTTTACGTTAGTATTTCTATGTATGTGACAAATAAACCTCCTTCTTGTATCAATAAAAGGCAGTAACTGTACTTATACCAATGACCATTTATTTGTTCATTCATTCATTCATTCTTCCACAAATGAAAACAACACTGATCAACCATAAAAACAATCTTCATGAAAAATATGAAATACGATATATACAACTGTACAAAACAGAATAAGGAACAGATTAAGGACACTCAGCCCTCAGTGTCAGTGTCAGGACAGTCATCTTCCAGTTCCTCAGTTTCTTTTGTGTTGGCACAATTAGAACAACGACATAAGTCTGTGCAACACAGTCCTGCAGAAACACAGGAACATCTGCCTGTCTCACAGGCACTTTTGCAGCCGCAGTGTATCACATGCAAAACACTGTCAGGGGCCGGATTTCTGGTCATCCAGGTGACGTGCAAGGTCCCATCCTCTATTCTCCAACCATGTCCAGCAGGTGATGGAGCACTTATGTTTCCTTGGAGGCAGGACCTCATTATTGCAGCCTGGTAGTTTGCCCTTTTGCAGTGCTGATGGAGGGCATCAGTAGTAGGGGGAATGCATAATTCTGGCAAGGCCGATGATGCCATACAGAAAGCCTTGTACCTAGGTAGCTTCATTTACATTTTCGGCAGCTGGCTGATCATTTAAGTGGCACACATACTGGCAAAGAAGTGCAAATGTTGACTGCTCCAAGTTAAAGTTGGTACCTAAACTTTTAAAAGCCTTAAGGTACTCATCTTCTCATCTCATCATGTTTGGCACTTTGTTGTCCCTTGTTCAGTCTCGCTGTCCGTCCGGCTCAACTCACTAGACTGTGTGGTTTCTGCACCTGATGGGTAAGGTAGCATGTCCACGAGTGTATCTGTTGACAGAGTCTCTGCAAAAACCAGCTTGCAGATGTTGCGCTTGGTGGGGATGTGAAACACCAGTTGGGGGAAATCAGGAGTCAGCCTCTTCTTCAACATATCCTGTCTGCAACACAACAACAGATCTACGATAACACGTGTGATGGATTATTATTAATATATATATATATATTATTATTGTTATATAACCCGTTTAAAAAATGTTGATGAACTGAACACCTGAAGCATAAAAACAAGTTTATTCTCGACTGTAAATGAGACTCAATTTGTCGGAAATCTGGTTTATTTTCCTTTAAAAAGCCGTAACTAGTAAAAATAATCATAATAATTAATAAGATCACACGCTCCCTTGAGTGGCCGTTCTGGTGCTTTCACCCATAACTCACAATCTTCTTCAGCAGACGGTTCTCATCTCTTTGGTTCTCGACCCTAATGTCCAGATTCCTTAAGTGGGCGGAGCTTATTGTTCAGTCGGACACACCCACTAAAATGAAAATGTTATTCATGAGCATCTGAACAAAGCAACGCCAGCTGCAGGTTGTTGGTTTGAACGTTGGACTGGACCCTCCGGTTTGGTTCCGGCTCCCGTGGGTTTTGGCGAGTGTTTGTACATTATTGTTTAATGAGTTATGTGTTTTAATAGAAACATGCTTGTGTATGATAATAATTAAATACTATGGAGAAAACAATATGAGGCGTTCCTTGTTCTTTGTTCTGAATTATTTGTCATTTTAAAATGTATTGTCAATTATAAATACTGTTTACTAACAATATTATGAATAATATTTAAAAAAAACATTTTATTTTAAGTTCAAAAAAGTAAAAAAAATTAAACACATAATAACAAAATGTCCTTTTGACCTGAATGATAATAAACATAAACAAAGTGAAACAAACAAGTATTTTTAGCAGTAACTTTAATCATGAAAGTATAAAACCTGCAGTTTAATGTTTATGATTTTAACAATGACTTCTGGCCAATCAGAGACCAGCATGTGGTGAAGTATTATAATAATATATATGTGTGTTTATTCAATATGAAACATTGTAACTCGTTACTGTGATACTTAAAAAAACAAAAAAGGATTATTTAACATTTTAAGTGTCTGACTGGTTCAGAACTGCAGGGGGCAGCAAACACACACACACACACACACACACACACACACACACACACACACACACACACACACTCACACACACACACAAACACACACGGGTTTTTAATACGCGTTGCCACGGCAACCAGAACAGGCTTTCAGTGCAACACTTGTTCCGTTTAAACACGGTTAAATGATTCTATAAGAGACGTGTGATGCTGTATGCTGTCATAGACCACAAGTCCAGAGAGCTCTCAACCCCCCAGAGTCCAGACCAGCTCAGGTACCCCTCACCTGCTGCACCTGTTTACAACCACTGAGAGATCAGGTTGCTGCTAACTAACATCAGCTGTGTGATCCTGTACAGGCTGAACTATCTGGACAGCAGAGAGAAGGTTTCTCTACCAGGAGGAGACTCTCAGTCCTCCAGAGAACACAGAGACACTGAGGAACCAGACCTGGACCAGAACCAGAACCCAGGATAAAGAGGTTCAGTGAATGTGGTGTTGAAGGTGTGGAGGTGGATCAGTGTGTCAGAGGAGACTCTGTAGAAGGACAGAGAGCCAGCAGGACAGTCCACATACACTGATACTCTACCAGAGGAGGAGGAGGAGGAGGAGGAGGAGGAGGAGATGGGTGTTACTGTCTTATTGTGATAGACAGAGTAAACACCATAATAACACAACAGACTCCAGGACTGATCATTCATTCCAAACACACAGTCTCCACTGTCTCCTCTCCTTCTGATTCCTCTGTAACTCACTGATATAGAAACTCTTCCTCTCCACTCGACCTCCCAGTAACAGCGACCAGTCAGACCAGTTCTACACAGCAGCTGAGGACAGGAGTCAAACCTGTCTGGATGATCAGGATATGACTGATCCTCCTCCACATGTGTCACCTTCCTGTTGTTGTCAGACAGTTTGAGGTTCCTGTTCACTGTGTTTGTGTCGAGTGTGAGTTCACAGGAATCTGATGGAGAGAACAAGACACAATACAGCTGCAGTTATTAATCTATCATCTGTTCATCTGTTGACACTTTGATGATGACATCAGAGATGTGAATGAGTGATGTCACAGTCTGAAGATGGTTGAATGTTTTCATGAATCAAACTCAAAGCACACTTACACTTCCTCAGACCTGGTCTGAACCATCGGACTCCAGCAGGCTCCACCCTGAAAGGAGGAGGAGTCAGAGCAGCATGGACACATGAACATGACATCACTCTCATCACAGAGCTTTGTTATTCATGTTCACATGGACATGACATCACTCTCATCACAGAGCTTTGTTATTCATGTTCACATGAACATGACATCACTCTCATCACAGAGCTTTGTTATTCATGTTCACATGGACATGACATCACTCTCATCACAGAGCTTTGTTATTCATGTTCACATGGACATGACATCACTCTCATCACAGAGCTTTGTTATTCATGTTCACATGGACATGACATCACTCTCATCACAGAGCTTTGTTATTCATGTTCACATGGACATGACATCACTCTCATCACAGAGCTTTGTTATTCATGTTCACATGGACATGACATCACTCTCATCACAGAGCTTTGTTATTCATGTTCACATGGACATGACATCACTCTCATCACAGAGCTTTGTTATTCATGTTCACATGGACATGACATCACTCTCATCACAGAGCTTTGTTATTCATGTAGTAGTGGTGTATAGCATGCCGCATATGAATATATGTGAATGCATACAAATGTCACAACTGACTATATGAACATCTGTTTATTGAACTTTAACAAAGTGCAAAATGTAAAACTAATCTTTTTTGTGGCTTTTAGTCCAGTGCTTCTTTAATGTGTCTTGTCCATATATTGAAGAAGCAATAATGATAACAAATAAACAATTCTAAATAATAACTACTTTATATACAGTGTTTACTAGGTTTACAGCTTCAGGGGGCGACACCGACACAAACACTTAAAGTAGTGGCTCTCAAACTTTTTCTGTAAATAACTTCATGTTGTGACTCCATCTGTGCTTTTATAAATAACAGAATAAAGAAAATTGCAATCACTTTCAAGTAAATCAGATTGCTCCATCAGACAATTTTTTATTTTTAAATTGCAATCACTTAGAACAATGAAAATAAAGTTATATCTGTGCAAAAAATAACTAATATTTAGTTACTACTAAATAGCTCATTGTGGAAAACAAGAAGCTATTTATTTGTTGCCAAACCAAACAGAATGAGAGATGTGAGCATCAGGTTGCATCAGTATCAGTGGAGCAGTGAGCCTCTACACATCTTTATGAACGGGTTGTAGATTTGATACAATTCATGTTCAACGTTGATCTGAGATCTGTTTTCTGTTGAGACGCAGCAGCAGAAAGGACGACGGAGACTTCTGGCAAAGAGACAAGAGTCGAGTCGCTATGAGCAGCGTGACCTGTTACCGGGTAACGTAAACATTTAGCAGAAAGTACAGCATGTCTCCATGTATTTATTAATGACTTAGTTTATGTCCGTGTACTTTGTGCTTTTGTAATATGTGAAGCCAGCAGCTCTTTGTTGGTAGAAGACACGAGCACTTTGTCTCTTTCACCTGAGCAGGAGAGCTGCTCTGTGTTCAGAGAGCTGCTCTGTGTTCAGAGAGCCGCTCTGTGTTCAGAGAGCTGCTCTGTGATCAGAGAGCTGCTCTGTGTTCAGAGAGCTGCTCTGTGTTCAGAGAGCTGCTCTGTGTTCAGAGAGCTGCTCTGTGATCAGAGAGCTGCTCTCTGATCACAGAGCAGCTCTCTGATCACAGAGCAGCTCTCTGATCAGAGAGCTGCTCTGTGTTCAGAGAGCTGCTCTGTGATCAGAGAGCTGCTCTGTGTTCAGAGAGCTGCTCTGTGATCAGAGAGCTGCTCTGTGTTCAGAGAGCTGCTCTGTGTTCAGAGAGCTGCTCTGTGTTCAGAGAGCTGCTCTGTGATCAGAGAGCTGCTCTGTGTTCAGAGAGCTGCTCTGTGTTCAGAGAGCTGCTCTGTGATCAGAGAGCTGCTCTGTGATCAGAGAGCTGCTGTTGCATCTTCACTGGGAGCGTTTAAAACTCAGATATAGAGGTCTGCTTTTCACGCCACATATTTTTTGACGCTCTCTGTCCGCTGCTGTGTGCTCAGCGCTCACCTGTGTGTGTGTGTGTGTGTGTGTGTGTGTGTGTGTGTGTGTGTGTGTGTGTGTGTGTGTGTGTGTGTGTGTGTGTGTGCGCGCATCGGGTGGAACTCCGCTGTGCGCGATGCAGAGCAGAGGAGAAGCGTTAAACCATGTAGAGACAGAAATGACAAGCTGTGTGTGGATAAGATAATAAAATACGGACGTTTAGTTTAATAACAGAACGAGGTGTAGACCTGTTCTATAGGAAAGAGAACCTTAAATGAAGACTTGTGATCTGGAGCTATAGAGAAAATTGCAGGGGGGCGGGGGGTTTCTTTAGGGGGGCGGGGGGTTTCTACAGGGGGCGCCCCGCCGAGGCAAAATCCCGGACGTTTTTGGAATCCCTGCCGGACGCATTTTTTAGGTCTCGAAAAGAGGACATGTGTGGGAAAAAGAGGACGTCTGGTCACCCTAATTTATTTCAGTTCTTGTGAGAATTTCGCCCCGACGCGCCCCTTCTTCCTCCTCCTCCTCCTCCTCCTCCTCCTCCTCCTCCTCCTCCTCCCCCTGACAAACCCTGTGCTTTTATTTTGAAGAGAATTTTTAATGCAGCAGAGTGCTGTTTATTCAATTCCTGTCATATTCATGTAATGTGCTGTAACTCTGTTACGTTGTTCATTCTGGTCACATGACATCTATTGCTTCTGTCCATCAGGAGAGGGATCCTCCTCTGTTGCTCTCCTGAAGGGTTCTTCCTGTTTTCCCTGTGAAAGGGTTTTTACTATCTTTATTTGGGGAGTTTTTCCTGATGTGATGTGAGGTCCTGGGACAGGATGTGGGCAGGTAGAAAATCCACGGCCCGCCACTGTACAGTTACAACCGGCCCTTTGAGGGCGACCATGATGCTGATGTGTGCCGGGGTGAAAATGAGTTTGACACCCCTGCTTTAATTTATCCAGAGCAGAGTTTTGATAAGTTTTAAGTTAGAATATGTTTTGATTGTATTTGGTTATACAATATGGCCTTGTTTTGTCTGTTTTTGCCTGTTATTCATTTATTTATTCAATTTGATCATTTGAGTTAGTTTGTTAACACAAATATATATAAAAGTTGAAAATATCCTACTGTGTTTTTTATTTATTATTATAATTTTTCATTTCAGAAATAATTTTGGCGATGGGTGCCCCTTTTTGTGGTTTGAGCACCTGCCCCCCAAAATGTCTGTGCACGTGCCCGATGACGCCCGTCAACGTGTCAGGATACACCACTGTCCTAGTTTCTGATGCTGAGACAAGACAACGCTCCAGAAACACAACAGCTTCATCACCTTCCCTCCCTGTTCTGGATCATCCTGGCTCCTGTTCCCTGACTACTTCTGTCTGTACTGATCGTCTGATGTGGACTCAAACAGTTAGATGAGTCTCTGGTAGTTTGAGGTCAGCTTGGTGTGTCAGGGTCATATTAACCAGGCTGACAGTGTGACAGAGAACAGGTTTCCAGCTCTTCATACCTGAGAGTCTCCAGTCTCCAGTGGGGATCCTCCAGTCCAGCAGACAGCAGCTTCACTCCTGAGTCTCCTGGATGATTGTAGCTCAGGTCCAGCTCTCTCAGATGGGAGGGGTTGGAGCTCAGAGCTGAGGCCAGAGAAGCACAGCCTTCCTCTGAGATCAGACAGCCTGACAGCCTGCAAACACACAAAACAACACACGTCACATCTTAACACAATCTGAAGGAGGATACGAGTTTATCCATGAATGTAAATCAGGACTTAAGTGTCCATTAGTTTCACATCCTGACCTGAGAGTCTCCAGTCTCCAGTGTGGACTCTCCAGTGCAGCAGACAGAAGCTTCACTCCTGAATCATGCAGGTTGTTGTTACTCAGGTCCAGCTCTCTCAGACTAGAGGACTGGGAGCTGAGGACTGAGGACAGAGCTTCACAGCTTCTCTCTGAGAGGTTACAGCTACTCAACCTGAAATATGTACAGCACATGTGTGAACACATTCATATCTACATTTGATATAAAGTACAATGATATTTGGGTAGGCAGTACTGTCATGTATAAAAAGTAGTAAACTGACAGAAGAGAAATGACAATACAACACATGGAAGTTCTTGTTGACCATTTATAGGTTTATTAAACCTGACCTGAGGGTTTCCAGTCTACAGTGAGGACTCTCCAGTGCAGCAGACAGCAGCTGCACTCCTGAATCCTGCAGGTTGTTGTTACTCAGGTCCAGCTCTCTCAGACTAGAGGACTGGGAGCTGAGGACTGAGGACAGAGCTTCACAGCTTCTCTCTGAGAGGTTACAGCCACTCAGTCTGAAGAGACGATGATGAAGAAAAAATTATTAATAAGTGGAAAAGATGGCAGCGTATTTAAGTTATGGTCTATGAATCTAACTCTCTCTGTACTTACAGAGCTTTGTTGGAGGCTTTGACCACTGGCAGCAGCCTCAGAAGAGCCTCCTCTGAAGCAGAGTATTTCTTCAGGTCAAACACCTCCAGATCTTTTCCTGATGACAGTAAGATGAAGACCAGAGCTGACCACTGAGCAGGAGACAGTTTATCTGTGGAGAGACGTCCGGAACTCAGGGACTGTTGGATCTCCTCCACTAGAGAACCATCATCCAGTTCATTCAGACAGTGGAACAGATTGATGCTTTTCTCTGGAGACACATTCTCACTGATCTTCTTCTTGATGTACTGGACTGTTTCCTTATTGGTCTGTGAGCTACTTCCTGTCTGTGTCAGCAGACCTCGTAGGAGAGTCTGATTGGTCTGCAGTGAAAGACCCAGGAGGAAGCGGAGGAACAAGTCCAGGTGTCCATTAGGACTCTGTAAGGCCTTGTCCACAGCACTCTGGTAGAGATGTCTTGGTTTAGGTTTGTCTCTAAAGACTTTAGACAACCGGGAGGTTGTTTGTTCTTCTGCCATCAGGTTGACACCAGACTTGATGAAGGTCAGATGGACATGAAGAGCAGCCAGAAACTCCTGAACACTCAGATGGACGAAGCAGAACACCTTGTCCTGGTACAGTCCTCTCTCCTCTCTAAAGATCTGTGTGAACACTCCTGAGTACACTGAGGCTGCTCTGATATCGATGCCACACTCTGTCAGGTCGGATTCATAGAAGATCAGGTTCCCTTTCTGCAGCTGATCAAAAGCCAGTTTCCCCAGAGACTTGGTCATCTTCCTGCTCTTTGGACTCCAGTGTGGATCTGTCTCAGCTCCTCCATCATACTTGACGTTCTTCACTTTGGACTGAACCACCAGGAAGTGGATGTACATCTCAGTCAGGGTCTTGGGCAGCTGTCCTCCCTCTGTGGTCTTCAACACGTCCTCCAGAACTGTAGCAGTGATCCAGCAGAAGACTGGGATGTGGCACATGATGTGGAGGCTTCGTGAGGTCTTGATGTGGGGGATGATCCTGCTGGCCTGCTCCTCATCTCTGAACCTCTTCCTGAAGTAGTCCTCCTTCTGTGGGTCAGTGAACCCTCTGACCTCTGTCACCAAGCCAACACAGTCAGGAGGGATCTGATTGGCTGCTGCAGGTCGTGTGGTTATCCAGAGGCGAGCAGAGGGAAGCAGGTTCCCCCTGATGAGGTTTGTCAGCAGCACAGCCACTGAGGTGGACTCTGTGACATCAGTCAGGACCTCATTGTTGTGGAAGTCCAGAGGAAGTCGACACTCATCCAGACCGTCAAAGATGAACACAACCGGGAACTCTTCAAACCTGCAGATTCCTGCTTCTTTAGTTTCAGTGAAGAAGTGATGAACAAGTTCCACCAAGCTGAACTTCTCTTTCAGCACATTCAGCTCTCTGAACGTGAATGGAAACGTGAACTGGATGTCCTGGTTGGCTTTGTCTTCAGCCCAGTCCAGAGTGAACTTCTGTGTTAAGACTGTTTTCCCAATGCCAGCCACTCCCTTTGTCATCACTGTTCTGATTGGTTCCTCTCTTCCAGGTGAGGCTTTAAAGAGGTCTTCTTGTCTGATGGTGGTTTCTGGTCTGTGCTGTTTCCTGGATGCTGTTTCAATCTGTCTGACCTCATGTTCATCATTGACCTCTGCAGTCCCTCCCTCTGTGATGTAGAGCTCTGTGTAGATCTGGTTCAGAAGGGTTGGGTTTCCTGCTTTAGCGATCCCCTCAAACACACACTGGAACTTCTTCTTCAGGTTAGATTTGAGTTCACGCTGACAAACTGCAGCAAGAAGTCCTGAATGAACAAACAACAAGAAGATCAATGAGTCAAAGAATAGATTTCAACATGTCATTTCCTCAAAGAATGAGTCTATGAATATATTCTGGTCCATCTCTTGAGACATTAGTAAACGTCCCATTTATCCAGCATGTTAAATCTTTAGAGAAATCCTCTTACTGCTCTGCAGACAGTCAGCCAGCTCCTCCTGCTTCATGCTCCTCAGGAAGTGCAGTGAGATCTTCTGAAAGGCTTCTCTGCTGCTCCTCCTCTGCTCTTCATCCTCACTCTGACTCTCTAAGCATTCTGGGTAATCTGAACTCACAACCTTCCGGATCTTCTTCAGCTCGTCCTTCACAAAAGTGAGGATGTTCTCCTCCAGCAGCTGGAACAGAATATTCTATGAATGACAAACTAAAACCATGGAAGCAAACATCAGATCCATGTTGGACAGACTGACAACCCACTGGTCTAAAGAGTGCAGCATGGAGATGATGTGAACAGAATAGATGTAAAAGTAGTTGTACATGTACAGACCATAAATATGGAGTCCAGGTGTGTTTGATGCTGCTGGGCAGACGGACCTCTGGGAACCTCTGAGCTCTCCTGGTCCTCTCTGTGGAGGAGTCATGAACAATCAGCTCACATTGTGTTTGCTCCACAGACTGTTTATTGTTCATGATATTAAAACACAAATACAACAATAACTTAAAGATGTTGTGTTCTGTCATGATTAATCATTTCATAAACCAGATGCTAAAGACTGGAGATGAAGGACGACCCTAACCCACAGCTGGGTTCAGGAGACTTTTCTCTCTGCTGCTGTGACCTGATAGAAACACTGAGAATTACTGATCATACAAGTTCCTCTTTCTGCTTTCACTGGTTTCATTCAATAGAAACGTTATTGTTACTGCAGCTAGTCCACAGACCTCTGAATCTCATGCAGGTAGGTTGTTTATGTTAATAAAGTAATATATGAACATGTTTATGTTAATAAAGTAATATATGAACATGTTTATGTTAATAAAGTAATATATGAACAGGTTGTTTATATTAATAAAGTAATATATGAACAGGTTGTTTATGTTAATAAAGTAATATATGAACAGGTTGTTTATGTTAATAATGTAATATATGAACAGGTTGTTTATGTTAATAATGTAATATATGAACAGGTTGTTTATGTTAATAAAGTAATATATGAACCATGTTTATGTTAATAATGTAATATATGAACAGGTTGTTAATGTTAACTCTTATAAATATCTGGGTATTCTGATTGAACCTTTTATTTTCGAAATAAGCTGTGCTTTTCCAATAATGTAAAAAAGCGATTAGTTGCTGCTACTTTTTGACCTGTGTTGGACTATGGTGATCTTCTTTATATGCATGCCTCTGCTAACTGTCTTCGTAGGGTGGATGCAGTTTACCATGCTTCACTGAGGTTCATTACCAACTGTAAGGCTCTGACTCACCACTGAGTTATACTCGGGTAGGACGGCCTGCTTTGGCCCCGTAGGCTTTCTCATTGGTACACCCTTATTTATAAGGCAATCCTTGGTCTGCTCCCAAGCTACCTGTGTGTTTGCATCAACCAGAGAAGTGTCGGACAATATTCTTTGCGATCTCTGGACTTTTTTATGCTCACTGTCCCAAATGCCAGAACGGAAATGTGAAAGGGCTTTTGTGTCCTCTGCCCCCTCATCATGGAATATGTTGCAGAATGTTTTAAAGCTCAGGGAACTGATACCACTGACTGCTGTTAAATCTAGAATGAAAGAAATAGAGGCAGGTTCCCAAAAATGTAAATGTTTCTTAAATTGACTCTACGTCACTGTCTCCTAGCTTTTAGTTTCTTTTAACTTGTCTTCTTCTGTGTTTTCTGTCTGTAACTATGTGTTTTTTATGCTGCTGCCTGTCTTGGCCATGTCTCCCTCGAAAAAGAGATTTTTAATCTCAATGGGACTTCCTGGTTAAATAAAGGTTTAAATAAAAAAAATTAAAAAAAGTAATATATGAACAGGTTGTTTATGTTAACCCTTCGTCCACTTAGCCCGCGGTTTCGCGTGGTGACACTTGAAACTTTTCTCTAAGTTTCTAAAATATTCACAGCACCCCGATAATACATCGCAAAAATATAATTTTACGTCTGGCGGAAAGAGACGGCTTCCTGCTTCCGGGTGCCTGCCCAGGCAGAGCCCAGCATAATTTTAACATCATCAGGCAAGCCAAAGGGCAGCAGTGTGTCATCTGACGCTGAAAAAATAAAATAAAAAATCCTTCTCTGTGATTAGTTGAGTCATATGTCCGTCGCCATTTCGTGAACTAAACAACCAATGTACACTCAGGAAAATCTCAAAAGGACAACCCACTTGTACAGCAAGTACACACTACAGTTTACAATCAACATCATGACGACAAAGAGATTCAACACGGAGGAAGCAAAACGCATGATTCTGGAGACCAGCGAGGAGGAGGACGACGCGTCGTCGTCAGAGCTCGAAGGCTTTAGTTCTTCTGAGGAAGATGGGTAAGTGTAGTTACTAAACTTTGTTACGTGTCTGTAAGGCTGCATGGTGCAAACTAGTAATGTGTACAAACTAGTAATGTGTACAAACTAGTAATGTGTACAAACTAGTAATGTGTACAAACTAGTAATGTGTACACTGTGCACGAGAGCACGAGAGCCAGCCACGCGGTGCACACTGCTGTTCACGTTACTACGTCATGATCTAAGTAATGTTTACACACAGTCTGCTTTGTACAACACTCTGCTTCACGTTACTACCACTAATATTTATACATCCAATGCGGAGCACTATGCTAAAATTACTACCACAGTCATGATCTGAATAATATTTGCACATCCAATGCGGAGCATTCTGCTCAATCGTTACGTCATCTTTCTTTCAACTGACTAGTATTGATTTATTTTACAGAGAGGAGCACCATCCGCCCCGACCAGCCTGGCCAGCAAAGAGGCAGCGTGTTGGACGGCAACTACCACGACCAGCAAAGAGGCAGCACGTTGACCGACGACTAAAAACACCATCTCCAGCAAACAGGGCGCGTGCTGCCCGGCGCCTGCTTTCACCTCAGGCCAGATCAAGAAAGACAGCAGCACGTGCACCACCTGCACCTACGCTGTCCTGGAGGACGGATGAAGACCCGGACACTGCTCCCCGTCATCAAGTTCCAGCCCGGACACCAGGTCCACATGTCAGTGCCACAGCAACACCCATTGAACTCTTCAAACTGTTCTTCCAACTAAGTCCACGGTGGGTCGCAGGGTTTGCGAGCTTTGCAGCATGAAGAAAGTGAGCAAAGACACGGCGTGGAAGTGCGAGGCGTGTAACGTTCCCCTCTGCCTGCAGCTGAACAGAAACTGTTTCCATGACTGGCATGCCATGGCATGAGGATATGCCATTGAAGCATATATACTTGTATATTGTAAATGGTCTAGTCTTTGTTCTGTTTTATATTTCTGAATATATATTCTGTACATATTTTCTTTTTTTTTTATAATACATATTTTTATTTAAAAAAAAAAAATTGTTGTGATGGTCATTTTTCATTTGCACACACTCCCTGAAGCTTTATCTGCACTATGAAGTCATTTCTCAGTCCCATTTTTATCATTTTGGTGAAAGCTGTGAAAGACCATATTTCTACTCAAAAAACGATAATAAAAACTTTAGTTTTAGACATTTATTTACATGTATCTAACATTTTATTCATATATTTCACTGCTTTTGTGAACCTAAAACCTTTGGTAAACCAATTGCCATCACCTAAACAGAGTCACCACCTGAGTAAAGTTAGGTTTTTTCAAGCGATATGAAGAATTTCCAAAAATCGAGATTCCATTTTTCAGCTTTAGTGTCATATTATAAAGTTTTTTTCTTTACACTTTTGCCTTACGACAATGGTGCCTCATTATATAGATAGCTGAGATTGTTCTGCAATTTATGATGTAAAACATGGGTATATAACTTATATGCAAGTGCCTTAAAAGGTGAATCTAAGAAAATTATGTCAAATCGAGAAAATCGACTGAAAATGACCTCCAGTGTGCAGTGAGTTAATAAAGTAATATATGAACATGTTGTTTATGTTAATAAAGTAATATATGAACAGGTTGTTTATGTTAATAAAGTAATATATGAACATGTTTATGTTAATAAAGTAGTATATGAACATGTTTATGTTAATAAAGTAATATATGAACAGGTTGTTTATGTTAATAAAGTAATATATGAACAGGTTGTTTATGTTAATAAAGTAATATATGAACAGGTTGTTTATGTTAATAAAGTAATATATGAACAGGTTGTTTATGTTAATAAAGTAATATATGAACTGGTTGTTTATGTTAATAAAGTAATATATGAACAGGTTGTTTATGTTAATAAAGTAATATATGAACATGTTGTTTATGTTAATAAAGTAATATATGAACAGGTTGTTTATGTTAATAAAGTAATATATGAACAGGTTGTTTATGGTAATAAAGTAATATATGAACAGGTTGTTTATGTTAATAAAGTAATATATGAACAGGTTGTTTATGTTAATAAAGTAATATATGAACAGGTTGTTTATGTTAATAAAGTAATATATGAACCAGGTTGTTTATGTTAATAAAGTAATATATGAACATGTTTATGTTAATAAAGTAATATATGAACATGTTTATGTTAATAAAGTAATATTTGAACAGGTTGTTTATGTTAATAAAGTAATATATGAACAGGTTGTTTATGTTAATAAAGTAATACTACTGTAAGAAGATGGATGAAGTATTTTAGATGATCTTTATTGTGGTAGAGATGGACTACAGCGTTGTAGTTTCTCCGCTGCAGACTGACGTCACTAACATCTCCTGCCGTCGCGTCATAACTACGTAGTCAGTGAAAGTCTGAACCTCTAAACGCCGCGGTTGTCTTCTCCTAACTCCTCATGAAGTCTCCTTCCCTTCTTTCCTTGACCCCGTGACGTTTTTACAGAGGTTAAGGAAAAGTGCTTAGGGTTAGACGTTAGGAGGAAATGTTTTGACTATTTGACCGCAGCCACAGAGTGGCAGTATAGAATTGAGCTATATCCACTAAAATGAGATTAACAGCACCGTTAGCCAATCAGAAGCAGCAAAGCACAGTTCTCTGTCAAACTCTCGCTTCGATTCGCTGATAAAGAAAGTTCCCCCACGTGGAAAATCTGACAGAACACGACACAGGAATGCCTTTCTGCACATAACAGGAAGTACGTCTACGTTTTACAATGCGGATATCCCCAGATAAATGTGGAGACCGGCTTTAATCATTAATAATTCATATTTCTCAACAGTCCCTTGGATAAATAGTTGTTGATGCATGGCTGTGTTGGTTGATGGAGGGAAGTGATGATATCTTGTTAATGTGGTTTGAGAGGATTCTAGAGAGCGACCGTGTAAACCTGTAGCATAATGCTAATGAGCACAAGAGCTACAAACGTGACGAGTGTTCAATATTTTTGTGAGATATTAATATTGATATTTGGTAATTCATAAAGTTGGTGTTGGAGCTGTGTTTGGAGCATGATAAGCAGGCGTATATATTCTTATTATATAGAGCCCCAATAGGGCTTCAAACATCACCAGAACCAAGGAGAGCAAAGCTGTTCC
>JBAMJR010000122.1:565000-590000 GCA_038501785.1 Myoxocephalus aenaeus | reverse complement strand
CACCTTCCGGCATAAAAACAGGAAGTCAGTGGTAAATCTTGCTTGATTTGATTGACATGCTTCTTTTTTTTTTTTTTTACTTTGCGCCTGGTGCTGACAAGTTGCGAATATTTAAACTTAAATCATTTAATTTAGTGTATAATGTTATGAACCCCCACCCTCCCAACCCAAATTTCCAGGCAACCTCTGAAATGGCAGCTCATGTAGCTTTATAATAAAAAGGTACCTGAGCTGCCATTTCAGTGACTGGCATCTTGGCAGTAGGATTTAGTGTGCAACCGTGCCTTGATCATTATGGCTTTCATGTTTTTATGTCTTATGCTAAACAGGACATGATAATGTGTATTAGTAGAGGTTTTTCTCTAAAAACAAATGTTGTAAAACTTTAAAAGTACACTCTCCCTGCTCTCTGAAACATTTATTAAGGATTAATAATTTATTAATGAGGCATTTAATGAGCGATTTAGACATTCTAAATAGATCTGTCGTTTAAAATTTGGTAGACACTTACTAAGAGGGAATTCTTGGTCTGATCCAAACTATACTGTAAAGACATTAAATATGAACAGTATGGAAGGGTTAATAGCCACATATTGGTACCATTTTGTGACTAGTAGGGCAGAAAACCGCAACATCTACTGTGCCTGCACAGAGTTAAAAAATATCCCCAAGCCCTACGGCTATGCAGTTTACAATTGATATTGTTTTTAAAAAAATGTTGTGTTGTCCTAATTCATGAAAGGAAGTCCATTTACTCACAAAGCATTGTTGAGATCTTGAAGAAACAGCACATAGACATATATATATATATATAGACATATATATATATATATATATATATATATATATATATATATATATATATATATATATATATATAGGATAAGCCATGAATAAACATGAAAAGATTAGCCACTTGCCCCAAGTTGATCAAGAGTAATGAGTCGCGGTGTCCAGACTCGACTGAAGAGACCCAACATGGTAGAGTCTCACACGGACACAAAGTTCAGGAAGCTGAGCGGCTCAGGAAGTTCTGCTTGAGGACTTGTATCTTGACCATCAGGTGTTCACTGTGGATTGGGAAGATCCTCTCTGCAGCCCAAAAACAGAAACAAAGGCAAAGTTAGATTGATGCAGTGCTTGAGCATGATGCCTACACAGAAACATTCACTGCCTTCTGGTGTTAAACTGATCTTCACTGACCTAGAAAAAAACAGCACTCTGGAATATCGTTTTGTAAGTCACCTTTATAGTTAATAAAACTTAATAAGTAACAAAAGGACACATTTTACCGCAAAGGCATCATCAACACGTGTTAAATGTCTGTAATCGTGCGGCCTACAGATGCCGCCACTCAAGCAATCATCACGTGGTTCATGTTTTATCAACCAGGGTAACTGCAATCTAATTAATTCTATCAATTAAAAATGTTTTGGTATTTTTTCAGATTCAATGACTTCAACTTTTTAAATACCTCTAAAAGAAATAACAATTATTGTTGCAAAAAAATACATTACTGAAATACTCATTGTACAAGATATCTGCCTTTGCAGTGTTTCCCCCACCGTTAGAACAGGGGGGCGGGGCGCCCCCCTGAAAAAAACCTCCGCCCCCCTGTAATTTTCTCGATAGCGCCAGATCACAAGTCGTCATTTAAGTTTCTCTTTCCTATAGAACAGGTCTACACCTTGTTCTGTTATTAAACAAACTAAACGGACGTATTATATTGATCTTATCCACACAGCTTGTCATTTCTGTCTAAATGGTCGCGTTAACACTTCTCCTCTGCTCTGCGTCGCGCACAGCGGAGTTCCGCCATGAAGCGTACACACACGTGAGCGCAAACACAGGTGAGCGCTGAGCACACAGCAGGGGACAGAGAGCGTCGAAAAATATGTCGCGTGAAAAGCAGACCGCTATATCTGCGTTTTAAACGCTCCCAGGGTGAAGATGGCAACAGCAGCTCTCATGAGAGGAGCACCGGAGCAACTCTCCTGAACCCGGAGCAGCTCTCCTGCTCCAGGTGAAAGAGACAAAGTGCTCGTGTCTTGTACCAACAATGAGCTGCTGGCTTCACATATTACAAAAGTACAAAGTACACGGATATAAAACTAAGTCATTAATAAATACATGGAGAAATGCCTGTACTTTCGGGTAAATGTTTACGTTACGCTGTTAACAGGTTACGCTTGTGCATGCGCGACTCGCCGGCTTTTGGCTCTTTGCCAGAAGTCTCCGTGACGTCCTTTCTGCTGTGAATTGTATCAAATCTACAACCCCGTTTTAAAAAGATGTGTAGAGGAAAGCAGCTCACTGCTCCACTAATACTGATGCAACCTGATGCTCACATATCTGCACTCATTGTTTTGTTTGGCAAAAAAAAAAAAAGCTTATTGTTTTCCACAATGAGCTATTTAGTAGTAACTAAATATTAGTTATTTTTTGCACAGATATAACTTTATTTTCATTGTTGTAAGTGATTGCAATTTAAAAATAAAAAAATGTCTGATGGAGCAATCTGATTTACTTGAAAGTGATTGCAATTTTCTTTATTCTGTTATTTATTAAAGCACAGATGGAGTCACAAAATGAAGTTATTTACAGAAAAAGTTTGAGAACCACTGCTTTAAGTGTTTGTGTCGGTGTCGTCGTCGCCATCGCCCCCCCCCCCGAAGCTGTAAACCTAGGGGAAACACTGAAAACTATCTTCCAGTTTTATGATGTCTTCTATGTTTGCAAGAAGCTGTTGGCTCGGGCCATGAACCTGAGGATGATCCATTGAGTGAAGTTTGAGTTGTGCTTGCACCTATCATTTGCTACACTGAACTATAACACCGCTTACCTTAATTAGCCTTGATAAGACTGGTGTCTGAGTCATTGGGTCCAGACTGAAGACAGGTGGGACAGAATCTCATACAGACATGGCATGATGTTCAGGAAACTGGAACTTTGGGCAGGTGTTCATTTCAGCTTCAAGACCCAGGTCAATCTGGTGTTCGTTGTGGGCTCACGTGATCCCGCTACAGCCAGAAAAAAAAAGACAAAACATTAACAATAATTACAGTAACAACAATACCAATAATGTAACTTTATATAGCACTGTTAACGTTGCTAAGTGGTTCTCACAATAAAAAAATTGTAAAATGTAAAAAAAAGAGTGGAATAAAATATTTCATAAAAAGGCCAATATTGTATAGTATATAAAAAAAATGCAGTAGTATAATAGTATAGTATGTTAAAAAAGTCATAGTATGTAAACATTTTTTAAATAAATTGACAGTAAAATAAATACAAAATATTATTATGCAATGCCTAGATTTATGCAGTGTTTAACACCAACAATACATGCATACACTGTCTGAACATGAAATGGCTACACAGTGCTAACAAAAATAGATGACCCTAAAGCCTTCTGTTGTCAAATTAATATACACTGAACTTTACAACAAACTTACCACTATTTATCCTTGACAAAACGTGTATCCAATCATAGACTAGTGGAACAGCAAAGAAGGTGATGAGGTCCATGTGACGGTCCATGCTGGCCATCGTAGTCACACCTGAAAGAAAGAGTAAGGCAATAAAAGACACACAGCCTCTTCGGTAAAAAACGAAATCATCTCAAACATCAAATTTTACTCTTTACAATGAAAACGTTGTAATTGAAAATGAAGTGGCTAAATTCTCACTCACTCATAACATGTTGTTATCGTAGAGACCAAGGTTTGATTCCAGGTGGGCCCTGCAGATTATCCCCTCTCGCTCCACTGGGTTTCCTGTCTGTCTCTCTACTAAATCTTTAAAAAAAAAAAAAAAAATTAATTACATTTTACAAGATACAAGTAAATAGTCTTAATTATCTGTACAAACTGGTCTTGACTCTGAGGGAGACTCCCTTTGGTGTCGTTCTCATCTGATAATGTGGGCAGTAAATGAAGACTTGAACATGAACACGTGTTTGCATCCAGTCACTGGACAGCGCACGAGTCCTTCCACAAGAAGCTCCTTCTCAGGAGCTGTGTCGTGTCTTCACACCACGTTCACACAACGCCACAGCGCATTTATAAGCGGTCACATGGACAGCTGTCCTAACGGACAGCGGAGATGTTAATGTCATGCCTCCGGTATAAATGAGCCTTAAACCTCCATATCTAACACATGTCTGCTTGCACTCGGCTTCAAAGCTCTTCAATAAAAACGTAGTTATTAGATGAAGTATGTAGCACGTAGCCTCTCTGTGTCTTAACCCACTTGCCACAGTAATTAACCGTTAGCTAAGCATTACCTTAGCTAACGTTAGGTTAGCTCAATCCCTTACACAGAGGCTAACCTAACACTACCGACACCTGGCGTAGACAACTTAAGGTGTCACTAACGTCGACTGTTCAAGAAAGCTTTTACTCTCTGACTAATACATCATGTTGGTATTCTTACCTCAAGAAGAGATGCAATGTTCCCAGGAGTCCGGCTGTTGTTCCTTCAGTAGCTTTCCTGAATCACGGAGGAGAGAGAAACTGCAGCAGCGCACGGCGCGTAGAAGTGGCGCTTAAACAGGTTCAAAAGTTCAGACACCTGTTGGTCGTTAACTGACCAATAGAGATCAGAAGAGGGGTGGGGGATGGTGTGAGGTGCATGTTGCTCTGCAAACCAAGGAGATCTTATGTACGGGGCACCATCTCCACTTTGGATGTTTTACAAATATTATTTGTAAAACATACATAAATAAGAAAAACACAAAACAATCTATATTATATGATGCAGGGAGGAAGATGAAAAGAGAGTCTCACAGCCAGAGAAAAGAAGTTGCCCTGAAATCTGTTGGTACGGCAGCTGATGCTTCTGTATCTTGTGCCAGTGTAGGCCACAGGATGAACAGGCTGGTATTATATTTCAATATCTTTTGAGATCTTTGTAACCATCTCTTGTCACCAATATTACTGATGTTAGATCGGTCCCAATGATATTCTGGATGTTTTTATTATCCTGCTCTAAAAGCTTTCTATTGCTCCTCCTCCTAATAAAAGAGGGCACATGAATTTTGCCTTCCATATTTCCTGTAAAAAATACAGCCATTTATGAGCTTTCTTTACCAGGATGGAGATGTATGAGGACCATGTCAGGATGTTTGTGATGCTGATTCCCAGGAACTTAAAGCTGTTACTTGCTCCAATTTACATTGAGCAGGCGTGTTTCTTTGCCTACTTTTTCTAAAATAGACAATCAACTCCTTGGCTGGGGGGCTCCGATGTTCAACACCAAAGTAGAGGAGGTGCTGGGGTCTGTTTGTGAAGACGTTTTAGGTACAGGGACGATGGTGGCTGTCTTGAAGCAGGTGGCAACACTCTCCTGTGACAGTGATATATGAGTTAGCTGATTGGACCATGTTCTTACTACACAACAAGGGATGTTATCTGGCCCAGAAGCTTTATTTATAATCACTCTCATCAGGATTTTCTCACACCCACTGTGGATACTGACAGTGGCCGGTCTTCTGGAGGTGCTGACCCTCACCTTTCCAATCATCCAGACGTTCTGGTTTGGGAATGCTTTTATTCTGTCTGTGATCACCACATCATCAACACATGCACTGATATATGTTGACACTGTTGATGTAAATTCATCCACATGTATGTTATTCTCCTGGATGGCGGCATCCCTGAACATGTTCCAGTCTGTATTCAAAATAATCCTGTTGAGCAGATATAGTTTCATCGAATGGTCGGGTGTGAGGCTGAGGGATAAAAGGGTGTCCTAGCTAACTAATTTTGTGGTCTGATGAACAGTCAATTCATTAAATTTAGTGCCCCATATTACTATTACTAATTGCAATACTGTAGCTGTCATATTTCCTGGAAACAGGCCTTCAGTTTGCGACAGTAGCAACTCAAATTCAGCCAGTCCAAACCCCACTGCTAGGGAGTATAAGGCAGAGGTAGCCTGCTAGCTAATTCTTGTGAATTGGTCTTACTCTGTGACATAACCTGTGATGACTCATATGGACTCTTGTTAACTTCACTTGCTATTTTATTTTGTATTTACTTGTCCCCATGCTTCCCAGTTTGTTTAACTTCATGCCATTGTTTGGTTTCCTTGGATGACCCCGGCCAGGTATAAGTTCCTGGTCTCATCCATGATTTCAGTCTTAAGCCAAATGTGTCTAAGATTAAAGATTTATTGGAGTTTGTCGCCTTGTGTACACCGTTCGGAGTTGCGGATCTCTCACCCTCCAAAGGCTGCGACAAGCTGTCCTTCTTAGGAGGGAACGATGTGTTTCATCTTCGGTCATCGCCAGTGTGATATGGATCATCTTAATTTGGGAACATCAATTGGTAAAATCGATTAACATTGTTTCTAGAACGTTACCGTTTGTACGTTTTCAGCGGTTGGCAGCGCACTCTCGCTCAAGCTACTTAAGTGGCATGCTAACGAGAGCGTGTTTGCTTGGTGTTGGCTAGATTTAGAACGTACCGTGTCAGTTAGCAGAGTGTTCTCGCTGAGGCCACTTTCAGCCCCTAGCTCACCTTAGTAGCCGCCATTGGCCTTAGGCCCCCGCTGAGAAGCCATCTGCTACCAGCGCAACCCTACCCACGTGCAGAGATGGGCAGTATTTATATTACTTGTATTTGAAATATGTATTTCAAGTACTTTGAGTATTTTGTAATTTGCATTTGATTGGGCCGATAAAAAGTCTAACGTAATTTGTAACGAAATACTTTAGAGTGGAGTAATTTTGTATTTAAAATACTCTCAAAATACTTTCTCCACGAATCAAAAAACAGTTCACTTATCAAGCTCCTTATTGTTCGATTTAATACAACCCTCCCCTCTTCAGCTCCAGTTGAGAGACTGTTCTCGTTTGCAGGAATAATATTCCATCCGCACAGGAGGCGGTTAACACCAGAAATATTTGAAAAGTTAGTTGTTCTTAAAGGCAACTAAACTGGCTACTCGGTGGTTGGGTATAATCACCAAACTGGAAGGATTATTATGTCATAAAGATGTCAGTGTGAACCTGTATGAGACACTTAACACTGCAATATCTATATGGCCTACCATGCCACTGGCCAAGGTAAGAGAGAAAGAAGTAGGCTACCATGCCACTGGCCAAGGTACAGTAAGGGAGAACTAAGTAGACTACTCACTTGTTAAGTTACCTGTTCACTTTAGTATTGATTTACTATTTAACTTTTATTTTTATTAATTTTTCTGTGCAGAACTTGATGTACAGTAATTTATTGAGGCTCTTTACCTGTGTACAACTCGTTTTAATTCTATATTTTGCTTTTATAGTATACATAGGCCTAATGTGTGATGCTATTCATTTGTGATGAATATTTTCTTGTTGATACAAAGCCAAAGTTTATGGGCTCCATTTGAGCCCCAGCCATTTTTCGAAAAATTCCGAATGGTTTCGCATACCCATACTAAATACAGAATATCTCCTCAACCACAAGTGCTATTTGAATAATTTCAAAAGGTGAATATATACAGAAAACACTTGTGAGACTAGTTAAGAGGTTCATATATCAGTATATGTGTGACTGCTTTATTGGTTGATGATAGAACACAGGAAAAAAAGAAAAGTGCACATTTCGTGTACCGGAGGTTTAGGTCTCTGAAGGCAAAAATGCCCTAACTTTCTTCCTGGACCTTGGATGCCTCTGGTTCCACAACAAAGGGCCTCTGCTCAAGCAGATGCACCAATACATATCAAGCAAGGTTGTGTATAATATTGTTTCATCCATAAGTAAGTCATATTTCAGTTTTTTGGCTGGAATGTGGTTGATATCTTACTGAGGCTTTGTCTGACAAATCATGTGCCAATCATGTGTGGCATCAAGCTATTAGATATTTCCATAATTTGGGGAGCTTTCTCAAGTCACTTTCGAGTCCTCTCGAGTCATATTTATGGTTGAATATGAAAATGGACTTATATGCTCTTGTAAGGCCAGGCTTTGCAGTTTTTTTTGCTATGTCACATCAGTGGCTTTGGTATTGATTCATGGGAGTAAGAGGACTTTAAGAGTGAGGAAGACCTCCTGAAGAATGCTGCCCCATTTTTGAGGGCGCTGGGGTTTTTCGAGTTTTAAGTCCCATTAATAAAAATATATATATATATACATAATTTATCAAGTTGTGGTCTTTTAATAGCTTTGCGTAGTTACACTGACATTCTGTGACTGTTTTTCCTTTTTGTGGTCTGTATCTTGATTTACAATAGGCTTTATTTAATATTTCCTGATGTTGACTGTAAAATATATGCCAACCATTTGTAATACGTAATACCATATTTTTTGCTATGAAATTCTGCAATTTACTTAGAACTTTGTAATAAAATACCGTAATTCATGCAGTTGTACTGTGTTTATCTCTGAAAGAGACTAATTAGGTTCACGGTATACCTGCTGTTAAACAGTATTTAATAATTATAATTCAATTTATTTAAATATTTAAATAAAAGGAATTATTTTCATATTGCCTCAATTATTTATTTCAAGATTTTGTTCATAGCCATATTTATTTATTTCAGAGGAATGTTTATTTATTAATTAATTAAATATTGAATGAAATCCATTTTTAATGCAGTTATCAGTAGATTAAAAAAATCAAGAAAATCAAAGGAGCCAACAGGATGGTGTCCTCTTGGCTCCTTTGATTTTCCACAGTACGGTGTTGATTACTGTGATTTTCTATAGATGTTAGTTAATGTAATTTTCTACAGTACTTTGTCAGATATAGTGATCTTTTTTTACAGTGCATTGTTGGTTACTGTGAGTGTCCACAGTACCTTTTGGGATATTATTAGTTACTGTGATTTTCTACTGTAGATTATTAATTACTGTAATTTTCTACAGTACTTTTGGGGTTACAGTGATTTTTACAGTAGGTTCTGGGTTACTGTGATTTTCTACAGTACTTTGTCAGGTACAGTCATTTATTACAGTACATTGTTGGTTACTGTGAGTGTCCACAGCACTTTTCTGGCTACAGTGATTTTCTACAGTAGATTATTAGTTACTGTAATTGTATGCAGTACTTTTTGGGTTATAGTGATTTGTACAGTAGGTTCTTGGTTACTGTGATTTTCTACAGTACTTTGTCCGGTACAGTGATTTCTTACAGTACATTGCTGGTTACTGTGAGTGTCCACAGTACTCTTCTGTCTACAGTGATTTTCTACAGTAGATTATTAGTTACTGTAAATGTATACAGTACTTTTTGTGTTACAGTGATTTTCACAGTAGATTATCGGTTACTGTGATTTCCCACAGTACTTTTTGTGTTACTGTGTTTTTATACAGTACAATATTTATTACTGTGATTTTGACAGTAAAGCTTTGACTACTGTAATATTTGACTGAATACACAGTATTTTACTGGGAAATAGTTTACAGTAGGTTACTGCTCACAAACACAGTAAATAACTGTGAATTTCACAGCCGTTTTTTACAGTGTGGTAAAAGAACGTTCAAAGGTACACATCACGCAGAAGGAATTGACAAGTATGCTGATGTAAGATACACAGTCATGTTTAGATCATATGGACTGATCCATGAGGAGACAGTGGATTGGTTGAACATATAATATAGGATCAGGCCAAAGTACAAACCACATGTAAGATCTTCGATGTACATGTTGACGTGGAACGCACAGTCCAAGGTGTATCACATAGCTAGTGAGAACCAATTAGAGATGAGATGGTCTTGAAGGGATGGTCATTTGAAATGATATATAACTGGCTGTTGGAACAATGATATTTCGTGAGACCCTGACAGGCATTGTTGATTCATGGCTGTTGAGGTTTTCTCCCTGCTTGCGCAACATGAATAAACGAATCATAAATCATTTTGTTTTGACCAGAGAAACTCTGCTTGTTTGTTTTTGATATCTGATTGGAACCTTTGAACTCTCCTCCCGAACAAATAGAATTATTTCCACTACAAGAACTAGAACACAGTTGAACATCAGCTGCTTCCTGAAGGACTCTGATGACAAGAGGTCTCATACCAAACACCAGGAGCCCGTCAGTGGGAGCAGGAAGCCAGACAGTCACAACAACCTCCTTCAACACATCCAACATCCATCCAGACCAGAAGAACTCAGCTGTGACATCACTCCATCTGTTGACCGATGGACAAGATGTTAAACTGTTTCCTGAGTGTTAACTCTACTTAATAATCCAAACCAAGATGGTAGACAGAAATGACACCTCCTTGTTCACTTTGTACAACATTGAGCTACATGTTTTAATATTAATCACATTCGTTATTCAAAGGCAACCGTTTTGTCTCTGTAACTGTAGTTATCTAACAGATAATGAAGATGACAGATAACTGATTACAGCTGTGTTGATGTGACGTCACCAACCAGCCAGTCCGTTTGATCAGTCTCTAGGCTCTAGTCTCTGGTGTCTGGTCTCTGGTGTCTAGTCTGGTCTCTGGTGTCTAGTCTCTAGTCTCTGGTCTCTGGTGTCTAGTCTCTGGTGTCTAGTCTCTGGTCTCTGGTCTCTGGTGTCTGGTCTCTGGTCTCTGGTCTCTAGTCTCTGGTCTCTGGTGTCTAGTCTCTGGTCTCTGGTGTCTGGTCTCTGGTCTCTGGTGTCTAGTCTCTGGTGTCTAGTCTCTGGTCTCTGGTGTCTGGTCTCTGGTCTCTGGTCTCTGGTGTCTAGTCTCTGGTCTCTGGTGTCTAGTCTCTAGTCTCTGGTGTCTAGTCTCTGGTCTCTGGTGTCTAGTCTCTGGTGTCTAGTCTCTGGTCTCTGGTGTCTAGTCTCTAGTCTCTGGTGTCTAGTCTCTGGTCTCTGGTGTCTGGTCTCTGGTCTCTGGTCTCTGGTGTCTAGTCTCTGGTGTCTAGTCTCTGGTGTCTAGTCTCTGGTCTCTGGTGTCTAGTCTCTAGTCTCTGGTGTCTAGTCTCTGGTCTCTGGTGTCTGGTCTCTGGTCTCTGGTCTCTAGTGTCTGGTGTCTAGTCTCTGGTGTCTAGTCTCTAGTCTCTGGTGTCTAGTCTCTGGTGTCTAGTGTCTGGTGTCTAGTCTCTGGTGTCTAGTCTCTAGTCTCTGGTCTCTGGTGTCTGGTGTCTAGTCTCTGGTGTCTAGTCTCTGGTGTCTAGTCTCTAGTCTCTGGTGTCTAGTCTCTGGTGTCTAGTCTCTGGTCTCTAGTCTCTAGTCTCTGGTGTCTAGTCTCTGGTGTCTAGTCTCTGGTGTCTAGTCTCTGGTCTCTGGTGTCTAGTCTCTAGTCTCTGGTGTCTAGTCTCTGGTGTCTAGTATCTAGTCTCTGGTGTCTAGTCTCTGGTGTCTAGTCTCTGGTGTCTAGTCTCTGGTCTCTGGTGTCTAGTCTCTGGTGTCTAGTCTCTGGTGTCTAGTCTCTGGTGTCTAGTCTCTGGTCTCTGGTGTCTAGTCTCTGGTGTCTAGTCTCTGGTGTCTAGTCTCTAGTCTCTGGTGTCTAGTCTCTGATCTCTGGTGTCTGGTCTCTGGTCTCTGGTGTCTAGTCTCTAGTCTCTAGTGTCTAGTGTCTGGTGTCTAGTCTCTAGTGTCTAGTCTCTAGTCTCTAGTGTCTAGTGTCTGGTGTCTAGTCTCTGGTGTCTAGTCTCTGGTCTCTGGTCTCTGGTGTCTAGTCTCTAGTCTCTAGTCTCTGGTCTCTGGTCTCTGGTGTCTAGTCTCTAGTCTCTGGTGTCTAGTCTCTGATCTCTGGTGTCTGGTCTCTGGTCTCTGGTGTCTAGTCTCTAGTCTCTAGTGTCTAGTGTCTGGTGTCTAGTCTCTAGTGTCTAGTCTCTAGTCTCTAGTGTCTAGTGTCTGGTGTCTAGTCTCTGGTGTCTAGTCTCTGGTCTCTGGTCTCTGGTGTCTAGTCTCTGGTGTCTAGTCTCTGGTGTCTAGTCTCTAGTCTCTGGTGTCTAGTGTCTGGTGTCTAGTCTCTGGTGTCTAGTCTCTGGTCTCTGGTCTCTGGTGTCTAGTCTCTGGTGTCTAGTCTCTGGTGTCTAGTCTCTAGTCTCTGGTGTCTGGTCTCTGGTCTCTGGTGTCTAGTCTCTAGTCTCTGGTGTCTGTACAATCTGTACACATAACATCCTGTCTCGGGACCTCACATCGGATCAGGAAAAACTCCCCAAATAAAGATAGTAAAAACCCTTTCACAGGGAAAACAGGAAGAACCCTTCAGGAGAGCAACATAGGAGGATCCCTCTCCTGATGGACAGAAGCAATAGATGTCATGTGGCCAGAATGAATAGCGTAGTTACAGCACATTCAATGAATATGACAGAAATTATTCATATAATGAGTATTAGGCATGGTCCATGATCCTGATAATCCACGATCCATGAAGCAGAAGGCGGTAGAGAGGAGGGGCATCAGCAGGGCCATGGCAGCAGGCAGGACCGGTTCCAGGCCGGTTCCATCAGCAGGGCCATGGCAGCAGGCAGGACCGGTTCCAGGCCGGTTCCATCAGCAGGGCCATGGCAGCAGGCAGGACCGGTTCCAGGCAGCCATGAATCCATGGAAAAAGAAAGTAGAGTTAGTAATGTGCATTGAAGAGACAATAGTTTATCCAGAAGGAGAGAGAGGAGAGGAGAAGAGGAGAGGAGTGAAAGAGGAAGAGAAGAAAAGAGAAGAGGTGCGGGGCTTATCTCCATGGCTTTTTTTATTCTGTGAAAACATTTTACATTTCCGCCGTTCACCATCTTACACAATCTTACCATTGAAGAAGTTCATGAAGTCATTACTAGTGAGGTCTATAGGAATACACGGATCCACAGAGCTATGACTCTCAGCCAGCCTGGCCACAGTGCTAAAGAGAAACCTAGGGTTGCTCTTGTTTTTCTCTATTAGTGATGAGTAGTAGGCTCCTCTGGCATTACGGAGGGCCTTCTTATATGTTCTCAGACTATCCCGCCAAACCAACCGGGACTCCTCCAGACCGTTGGAGCGCCATATGCCCTCAAGCTTCCGTGATGCTTGCTTCAATATGCGGGTCTGAGGGTTGTACCATGGAGCGAGCCTCCTTTGCTTAATGATCCTCTTTTTTAGAGGGGCTATCGAGTCCAGTGTCACTCTCAGTGAGCCAGTAGCACCATCAACGAGCTGATCAATCTGGGAGGGAGTAAAGTTAGCACAGGAGTCCTCTGTTATATTGAGACATGGTAATGAATTAAATACAGAAGGAATCGCTTCCTTAAATCTATCAACAGCACCGTCAGTTAGACATCTGGTGTAAAAACTCTTGCCTAACGCTGTACAATCCGGTAGCATGAACTCAAAAGTTATAAGGCAATGGTCTGATAAAAGAGGGTTCTGTGGAAACACTACTAAATGCTCCACATCAATGCCATATGTAAGAACAAGGTCGAGGGTGTGGTTAAAGCAGTGAGTCGGTTCCTGTACTCTCTGACAGAAGCCAATTGAATCCAACAATAAGCTAAATGCAACACTAAGGCTATCATTGCTAACATCCACATGAATATTAAAATCCCCTAAAATAATAACCTTATCAGTCTTAAGGACCAAACTTGATACAAACTCAGAAAATTCAGATATAAATTCGGAGTACAAACCTGGTCCCCGGTATACCACCACAAACAGAATCGGCTGTACTGTTTTCCAGGTTGGATGTGAAATACTAAGAACGAGGCTTTCAAATGAGTTGCAGCTCAATCCAGGTTTAGGACCCATCAGCAGACCCGAGTCAAAGATGGCAGCTACTCCACCTCCTCGGCCGGTGTCTCGAGGAATGTGCATATTAACATGACTTGGAGGAGTAGATTCATTTAGGCTGACATATTCCTCATGTCTCAGCCAGGTTTCAGTAAGACAAAATACATCAATATGGTTGTCAGATATTAATTCATTTACTAATACAGCTTTAGAAGACAAAGATCTAATATTTAGGAGTCCACATTTAATTATCCTATCGTGTTGCACTATTGCAGTAGTGGTGTTAACCTTTATGAGGTTGTTTTCTATAACTCCTCTTTTGGTTACTTTTGATTTAATTAATTTAAGTGGCCGTGGGACAGACACAGTCTCTATAGAGTTAAAGATGGGCAGCTGCCCTAAAGAAAATGCAGGAAGTGCAGAGAAGGGTGTAAGACTACAACTCTGCTTCTGCTTCCTGGTCTGTCATGCACGAGGTCGACCAATAAGCTTGGTCATGTTTGCAGAAAGGAGATCCGCTCCATCCGAAGTGGGATGGATGCCGTCACCCCTAATCAGACCTGGGTTTCCCCGGAAAGACCGCCAGTTATCTACGAAGCCCACATTGTTTGCTGGACACCACCGTGACAACCAGCGGTGGAAAGTTGACATGCGGCTATACATCTCATCAGTCACCGTGTTTGGGAGCGGGCCAGAGAAGACTACCGAGTCCGCCATTGTTTTGGCGTAAGCACACACCGACTCCACGCCGATTTTCGTGACCTCCGAGTGGCGAAGTCGGGAGTCATTAAAGCCGACGTGTATTACAATCTCACTGTATTTACGTTTGTCTTTAGCCAACAGTTTTAAATAGGACTCAACGTCGCCCGCCCTGGCCCCAGAAATACATTTGACTGTGGTCCCTGGTTTCGCAATCTTCACGTTTCTAACAATTGAGCTCCCGACAACCAAGGTTGGTTTCTCAGTGCCGCTGAGTGGCGAGAGGCTAGAAACGGGGAGAGGGTGGCGGTGTCCAGAGGACTGCTTAGATCCCGGCTTCTGCCTCCTTCGTACAGTCACCCAGTCCCCCGGCTGCTCGGGGGCTGCCGGGGAACAGTTAACGCTAACAGAAGCTAAAGCTAGTTGGTCCGCACCGACTATGGGAGTTGGGATGGCTAACGTAGCTAACATCTGAGCTTCAATGGTGCGGAGCCGTGCATCTAACCCACTGAGACCTGCCTCCAACCTAGCAAATAAACTACACTTCTTACATGTATCGTTATCATTAAAGAAGGCAGGGGAATAGCTAAACATGTGACACGCTGAGCAAGAGAGAGCAGAAGAGGGAGAGGAGGAAGACATCGCTAGCTGCTAGTGAGGTAGCTAACGATTAGCAGAACAAACAAAGTGAAAACAGGACAGTTAGATGTAAGTGGTGAGCCGCTAAAAGAAGAAGAGAGTCGAGTGTTTAGATGTGAAAGAAACAAACGTTTTGATTTTACGGTAAAATATGTTCTTAGAAATTAAAAGAAATATTTATTTATTTGAAATCGCTTTTATTTCTCGGAAACAAAAACAATCACACAGATTTCAGATCATCGGCGAATCAAAACTCAACACAATTCTGCTCTTTTTCTGAAGGTTGTGTTTATTCAGCGTTCAGCCTCTCAGCCAATCACAGGAGAGGACCATAAATATGAGCCAATGAGCAGCGGGGAGCCGCCGCCGGCCAATCACAGCAACATCACTTCCTGTTTTGGTGTTCCGGGCGCAGGAAGTTCCGTTGAATGGAACTTCCTGCGCCCGGAACACCAAAACAGGAAGTGATGTCACAGGTCTTAACTTCCTCACAGGTGTTACAGGTAAACGTGTCGACGTCAGAAGCCTGAACGCTGCAGTTACGTCACACGGGGACTTTCTTAAAGGTGACGCACACCGTCCAGACGCCATGATTGTAGTTCTTCTCCTTTGTCGTTCTGTCCAGCGATGAATCCTGATTTCTGACATGAAGGCAGCAGTTTGAGCCAAAAACTAAATGTTGATTTCATGAATAAAAAAAACAGAAAAAAGCCGTAAAATAAAACTTATTGAAACAAACTGAGTTTTCGTCTGAAGAGCCTGAACATCGACTCCTTACGACTGTTTAAAGTGCATTTTGCAGACCGAGATGCTTCACAAGCTCACGTCAGTGTTATTAATAATAATAATAATAATAATAATAATAATAATAATAATTACAGTGGGTAAGACTTTGTACAGTTTAGCACATAAATAAGACTTATTGCACACAAATTAAATTCAACAAAACCAGCAGGAAACGGCAGGATGTTTGTCAACATTAACACCTGTGCTTCAAGTTTTCAAAATAAAAGCATTCCCCCCCCAAAACAACACAGTACAGGAGACAGCAGCGTGGATATACTGGAGAAATATACTGTGTAGATGTGAGTATGTTATTCTGATTATTCAAGGTTTAGATGTGGAGATATGAAATGTCTTTTTAAACACACGGATTGAAACAGCCTCTTATTGTGAAAAACCCGACCTGACGTGATACACACAGCTCTGCAAATTCTCAAACACCGTCCCATATCTATATTTACACTTTATTTACGTTCTCAGCTTCTGTCAACGAGACGCAAACACTTCCTGCACAGATGTACAGTTTCACAATAAAAGCCGTCATGAGCTCTCTTTGCATTGAAAGGCTTTTATTGTGAAAGATCTCCAGAAAGTGTTCATTGAGAAAAGTGGAAATGTATAATCTGATGAATTTAACTCAAAAAGGAAGAGTTAACATTTCATCTTTTTCTGGAAACTTTCTCAGTGTTTATGAACCTCAATAACTCAAACCAGATCATTTAGTGACAAAAACAACAAAAATAATAAACAAAACAAAATGTCAAACCGTCGTGTGGATTTTAGTCACAAAACTAAATGAAGACATCAATAAGAAAATAAAAAGATAACACTTTCAGACGTGATGGAATTCCTAAATAATCAAATAAATAGCACTTTGTGACGTTGGTAAATAAACAACAACAACAACAGGCTTTTCAAAATAAGACGGAACATTATTCACCTTGAAGCAAATTACTGATGAATGAATGCTGAAGAGTCCAGATGACGGACAGGATACTTATGTTTGTTTAAAGGCTGAACTCCAACCAATATGGATTTAAGTAGTTTTTTAAGGCTGAACTCCAACCAATATGGATTTAAGTAGTTTTTTAAGGCTGAAGCACAACCAATATGGATTTAAGCAGAATATCCGTTGGATAAAACAAGGATCATAGTAAAATAATTACCTTTCTTAACTCTCTGAAGTTATTGGCAATGTTTCGATATCACGAGTCCGAAACAATCCTACAGCCACTGATATGTAATTATACTAATATTTTAATACTAATAATGTTAATAATGCATCTTTATCCAACACTGTGCAGAAATAACGGCTGAATGGAGACATAATACAATATTCCTGAATTTTACAGCGTAGTAAGGTCATTTTTAAATGACCTCAAACGTACAATTTGTTCATAATAAATTAAATATTGATCTGTTGTACAGCCAGAAATTAATGCAAATCATCTCATTAATTCATCAATAAATCGTTCAAGTCAATAAATAGTAAAAAAAATAATAAAAATTATTCCATCACTTTCTAAAAGCTCAGCTCGACATTTGACATTTATTATTATTATTTATATAATATGCTCAGACGCACAAACGACCAAAAACAGGAGCTAATCTACGTGTTTTTGCATATATGTATTTGTATATAAATATATTTCCACGCGGGCAGGACCGAGTGTGACGTTGCATATTGTTTATTGCATATTGCGTCAGAGACCCGTTCTCCAGGATTCCCTTCGACTCGACCAACGTCTCCGGCTGCGTGTTTCAGGTTCAGACGCTGAAATACTTTGATTCAAACCAAAGTATTTAGCAGCACAATGTACTCAAACTAACAAAAAGTACTTTTTGTACTTGTGTATATAACTGTGTAGGCGGGTCGTCTTTTATTAATATGGAAGCATGATAATGCATCAATAATATTATATAAATAATATAAAGTAGATGTTTGTTGTAGGTGGCCGAGGTCAGACAGGAAGTAATTCAGTCAGACAGGAAGTCAGTCAGATTGGAAGTAATTCAGTCAGATTGGAAGTAATTCAGTCAAACAGGAAGTCAGTCAAACAGGAAGTAATTCAGTCAAACGGGAAGTCAGTCGGACAGGAAGTAATTCAGTCAAACAGGAAGTCAGTCAGATTGGAAGTAATTCAGTCAGACAGGAAGTAATTCAGTCAAACAGGAAGTAATTCAGTCAAACGGGAAGTCAGTCGGACAGGAAGTAATTCAGTCAAACAGGAAGTCAGTCGGACAGGAAGTAATTCAGTCAAACAGGAAGTCAGTCAGACAGGAAGTAATTCAGTCAAACAGGAAGTCAGTCAGACAGTCAGTCGGACAGGAAGTAATTCAGTCAAACAGGAAGTCAGTCAGACAGGAAGTAATTCAGTCAAACAGGAAGTCAGTCAGACAGGAAGTAATTCAGTCAAACAGGAAGTCAGTCAGACATGATGGGCCAATCCCAATCTCCCCCTAAACCCTCAAGCCCTGAACCCTCAGGACTCACTGACGTCAGCTCTAAGTGTCTGAGTGTGAGAGTCTGTGAGGGCTTGATGGTGTGAATATGAATGACAGCACTTTGCTGCAACACATCACGTGACTACATAAAACATATTGTGTATTTATTTTATACTTTTTATTCACTTTTTATTCACTTTTTTTTTTTTACGTCTCCATGCTTCCATTGGAAACTGCGTGTTTAACGTCACATTGCTATGAACTGTGGGTAATTCCCTTAGGCAAAGTCAGCATCTAATGCTGACTTACGGAAAGGGATCATAAAGGTCTCAACATGTCTGCCAGAGAGACTCAAGCACTCTACGATGTGACAATGGGACAGAACTAAACCCTCAAGGACTTCACGGGAGCGCGCCTCAAAGTCCGTGAGTCCGTAAGGGTGGAGATTGGGACTGACCCGAAGTCAGTCGGACAGGAAGTCAGTCGGACAGGAAGTAATTCAGTCAAACAGGAAGTCAGTCGGACAGGAAGTAATTCAGTCAAACAGGAAGTCAGTCGGACAGGAAGTAATTCAGTCAAACAGGAAGTCAGTCGGACGGGCACGCAAACAGCAAACAACGAGCAGAAGCGTCTGATGAACCAACAAGCGTCTCTTCTGGTTTGTAAATGTAAATCAATAAACATCTGAATGATCATAACGATCATAAGAGCATCATTTAAAAAGGTTTGGCTTCATTTTACTGGTCCTGTAGTTTCCTGAACTGATATATTTTGTGCTAATTGGAGGGAAAACAAAAGATAATTTCCTTTTGAAAGAACTTCTCTATTCAAACTAAAAGGTAATTTATTTATTACTGAAAACCAAATTATTCATAAAGCTGGCGTTAATTATCTTAAAGTACGGCTGGAATATTACGGAGGATTCATGGAGATTAAAAACCAACAAATGCTCCTGATTTAATATCCCAGGAGCAGAACGTTGTTATGAACCACAAATCCTCTTCAAACTTCTTCAGCTCTTTATCCAGTAAAACTCTTTTTAGAGACTAAAGTCTGAACATATTTCAGTTTGAAGGAAACCACTACGGGACCTTTAAAATAAAGAGCTTAAACCTTTATTCTCAGTGCGCACAATATTAACAACAAATAAATTACCATCTATATTTAAACCTCACAATCAGCATTTAGCGAGACAGGAAGTCCGGTTCCCCGACGGACCGGCGGCTCAGTGGCTCTTTGGCTTGGGGAGGCGGGACAAGCCGGAGGTGAAGGCGGCCATCTTGACCTGGACCTCGCTGCTCTCGGGGTCGCGAGGCAGCTGCCTGGACGCCCTCGTCCTCGGCGGCGTGGCGGCGGCCGAGGCGGACGGCGGTCTGGAGATCTGAGACGTGAAGAGGTGGAGCTTGGAGGGCTGGGGGGGCTGCAGGGACCTTTGGGGGAATCTCCTCCTCTCCTTCCCGTCTCCTTCCTCCTCCTTCCTCGCTCCCTCGGCGGCGGCAGGGCGGGCTGGGAAGCTGTAGGTGGGGATCTGGGGGCGGGAGGAGGCGGAGCAAGGGTCAGCTGGAGGCGGAGCTCGGGAGGAGGCGGAGCAAGGGTCAGCTGGAGGCGGAGCTCGGGAGGAGGCGGAGCAAGGGTCAGCTGGAGGCGGAGCTCGGGTGGAGGCGGAGCAAGGGTCAGCTGGAGGAGGAGCTCGGGTGAAGGCGGAGCAAGGGTCAGCTGGAGGCGGAGCTCGGGTGGAGGCGGAGCAAGGGTCAGCTGGAGGCGGAGCTCGGAGCGTCACTGGCTCCTGGCCGTCCCCCCGGCTGGAGGCGTGAAATATCTGTGACTGAAACAAAGAGAAGAGAATCATATTCCAGGGTTCAGACATCCTGACCAATGGACTTCATGACTTCTCCATGACTTTAAACCAAATGTCCATGACAAACATTTAGTGAAATCTGGGTGTAAACAGGAAAAAGTGAGTAAATGTAGTATTTAAACTAACAATGAGAATACAAAGCATACAGTAAACCTTAAATGACACAAATGAATGAGACAATAGTTTGATTAAAAGAATAAACATTTATATAGATGACCGTATGAACCCTGATAATCATAATGTATTGAATCAGATGATGATGTAGACATCAATATGGTCGTGTGTGATATGAGGATTGGACATTGATGCAGAATGAAGTCTATGAATATCTTTGTTCCTGTATGTTTATTATTGGTTCTCGCTGCATGAGAAAACCTGAACCAACATGAATAATCATACTTTTGAAACTTTAGGCTCTGATGTATTACAGAAACAATTACTTATTTACTAATATGCAGGTTTTATATCAGATAAGTAGATGATTTTGATGTTTGATGTATTATTGTATTTGCACTTTGAGTTTACGGATGTTTCTGGAAGATAAACCTCCTTTACTTCCGTTTCTCTCTTTGTTATATATATATATATATATATATATATATATATATATATATATATATATATATATATATATATATATATATATATGGTCCGTCCCTAAATACCGTCTGACTTCCTGTCTGAGGCTCGCTGGTCCGCCCCTAAATACTGTGGCCCAATCCCAATCTCCCACCTAAACCCTCAAGGCCTGAACCCTCAGAGAGTCTGTGAGGGCTTGCTGCAACATCACATGACTACATAAAACAATATTGTGTACAATTGTGTATTTATTTTATACTTTTTATTCACTGATTTGAACGTCTTCCTCACGAGATTTTTTTTCCTTTACTCGTTTTTGTCAAAACGAAATGTTTGATGAATGTAAAATTTTTTTTTATATATATATATATATATATATATATATATATATATATATATAATTAAACTGATTTCATGTGTTTTCATGTTCCATCTTTAACTCGTAATGTTGTAGTGTAAATGTATTTTATCGGGCTGAACGCCCACGTGTCTCTTTGTTTACCTTTTTTTTACGTCTTCATGCTTCCATTGGGAACTGCGTGTTTAACGACACATTGCTATGAACTGTGGGTAATTCCCTTAGGCAAAGTCAGCATCTAATGCTGACTTACTAAAGGGATCATAAAGGGCTCAACATGTCTGAGAGACTCAAACACTCTACATGAGACAGTGGGACAGAACTAAACCCTCACGGACTTCACAGGAGCCTCAATGTCCGTGAGTCTGTAAGGGTGGAGATGAGACTGGCCCTGTCTGACTTCCTGGGCCAATTCCAATCTCCACCCTTACGGACTTTGAGGCTCCCGCGAAGTCCGTGAGGGTTTAGTTCTGTCCCACTGTCACATCGTAGAGTGCTCGAGTCTCTCTGGCAGACATGTTGAGCCCTTTATGATCCCTTTCCGTAAGTCAGCATTAGATGCTGACTTTGCCTAAGGGAATTACCCATAGTTCATAGCAATGTGACGTTAAACACGCAGTTCCCAATGGAAGCATGAAGACGTAAAAAAAAGGTAAACAAAGAGACACGTGGGCGTTCAGCCCGATAAAATACACTACAACATTACGGATTAAAGATGGGACATAAAAACACATGAAATCAGAGGAATGCAAGCAGAAAATATATTTATAAATATTTTGTTTACATTCATCAAACATTTCGTCTTGAAAAAACAAGTAAATATATCATCTAAAATGACTTCTCATCTCGTGAGGAAGACGTTCAAATCAGTGAATAAAAAGTATAAAATAAATACACAATATGTTTTATGTAGTCACGTGATATGTTGCAGCAAAGTGCTGTCATTCATATTCACACCATCAAGCCCTCACAGACTCTCACACTCAGACACTTAGAGCTGACGTCAGTGAGTCCTGAGGGTTCAGGGCTTGAGGGTTTAGGGGGAGATTGGGATTGACCCCCTGTCTGAGGCTCGCTGGTCCGTCCCTAAATAACATCTGAATTATTGTCTGAGGCTCGCTGGTTCCTACTGGATATGTAAATCTTCCGGGAACGGCCTCCAGGGAGGAGTTTGATGAATATCCAATAACTCTAGAGCGTTAATAGTTTAAATCTCTGTTTTCTTCAATGGAGTCTGGTGCATCTGAAGAGAGGGCGAGTCAGTCAGGAGGTGAAACCTTCTAAATAAATAAATGATCAGTGTACTACTTCATGTGATGGTGGTATTTACTTTAGTTTTATATATCTAGATTGTTTTTTGTCGTCATTCGTTTCTAGTTTCTAGATTTTCGAGCGAGGGTTCGCGCTATACGATACTGACGCTTTGAAAATATTCACAAAATCGCGATAATTCTGCACAGTAATATGGTTCAACGTCTCCAAGATTTAGTAGAACTTCCGCTTCCTCTGCCTTGTGTCCGCGAGATCATATGAGCTTCACACAACAAGCTAGAGCATGCTACACACCCCGACGTGTCATATGATGCGTACACAGCTTCACTGGGAGAGAGAGAAAAAGAGCAGGCAGGCCGAGCGAAGCTATACTGGGTTATAAATGTCTACAGGCTGACTATAAGACTGAACGGTGGGTGTTCAAATATTGTCACGATCCCCGTTAACTTTCTTTCAGTGAACTTAGTACGCTTAGTAGTGTTATATCTCTGTTAATCATTACTGCCGTAGTGTTTACGTTAGCTGCTGCTAACACGGAGCTAGCGATCGCTAACGGGGTTATAAATGTCTACAGGCTGACTAAGACTGAACGGTGGGTATTCAAATATTGTCACGATCCCCGTTAACTTTCGTTCAGTGAACGTAGTATACATAGTAGTGTTGGATCTCTGTTATGTGTTTGTGAGACTGAAATGACCGTGTTGTTAGTTAGCTGCGCGCTAACCGGAAGTAGCGGTACAGTAGCTAAATGGGTACAGGCTGGTTATGAGACTGAACGAGGCGTAATCAAATATTGTCACTATCCTGTTACTTTCTTTCAGTGAACTTGTACTAACTATTAGTAATGTATTTTACAGAGAGGATTCACAGCAGCCAGGGTCCAGAGGACAGCATGCAGCATCGCTTTAGCAGCCTCCAGTCCTCTCTGCCAGATCATCACTGCAGGCCTCAACGCCAGCCACAGCTCATCATCTCACCATGTAATAATACATTTGGTTTTAGACATTTATTTACATGTTTCTACCATTTTTGTATTCATATATTTCACTGCTTTTGTGAACCTAAGACCTTTGGTAAACTAATTTCAAGCACCAAAACAGTTCGACCTCCTGAGTAAAGTTATGTTTTCACAAGATATGAAAAATTTCCAAAATCTAGATTACATTTTTCAGCTTTAGAGTAATATTTCTCTTTACACTTTTGCCTTATGACAATGGTGCCTCATTATATAGAGAGCTGAGATTGTTCTGCAATTTTAGATGTAAAACACATGGGTATCTATCATATGCTAGTGACTTTAAAAAGTGAATTTAAGAAATTATGTAAAATCAAGAAAATGATCCCCGACTCCAGAGGGTTAAATGATGCACAGATGAACAAAATGTGAACTACTTCACCACAAAGCTTCCTGGATGGGACGGCGGGACATAGGACGGGGACATGGGAGACATTGGGGACATGGAGAACATGGGGGTTGGACATGGGGAACATGGGGGTTGGACATGGGGAACATGGGGGTTGGACATGGAGAACATGGGGGTTGGACATGGGGAACATGGGGGTTGGACATGGAGAACATGGGGGTTGGACATGGAGAACATGGGGGTTGGACATGGGGAACATGGGACAGATGGAGGAGGAAGATACAAAAAGAAGCTACCGTACCGCGCCGTGTCACTGAAGTAAAGCACTAAGTTCTCCACTCCTGGACGAGGAAGAAGAGACACACAGGACAGGGAGGACGTTAGAGGACACAATAAAACACAGACACAATAACCACAGAGACACACACTCATTCAGCAGTGTGTGTCAGAGACGTCCGTCCTCAGACTCTCTAGACCTCCGTCCTCAGACTCTCTAGGCCTCCGTCCTCAGACTCTCTAGGCCTCCGTCCTCAGACTCTCTAGGCCTCCGTCCTCAGACTCTCTAGACCTCAGTCCTCAGACTCTCTAGGCCTCAGTCCTCAGACTCTCTAGGCCTCCGTCCTCAGACTCTCTAGACCTCCGTCCTCAGACTCTCTAGGCCTCCGTCCTCAGACTCTCTAGGCCTCCGTCCTCAGACTCTCTAGGCCTCCGTCCTCAGACTCTCTAGGCCTCCGTCCTCAGACTCTCTAGGCCTCCGTCCTCAGACTCTCTAGGCCTCCGTCCTCAGACTCTCTAGGCCTCCGTCCTCAGACTCTCTAGGCCTCCGTCCTCAGACTCTCTAGGCCTCCGTCCTCAGACTCTCTAGACCTCCGTCCTCAGACTCTCTAGACCTCCGTCCTCAGACTCTCTAGACCTCCGTCCTCAGACTCTCTAGACCTCCGTCCTCAGACTCTCTAGGCCTCCGTCCTCAGACTCTCTAGGCCTCCGTCCTCAGACTCTCTAGGCCTCCGTCCTCAGACTCTCTAGGCCTCCGTCCTCAGACTCTCTAGGCCTCCGTCCTCAGACTCTCTAGGCCTCCGTCCTCAGACTCTCTAGGCCTCCGTCCTCAGACTCTCTAGACCTCCGTCCTCAGACTCTCTAGACCTCCGTCCTCAGACTCTCTAGGCCTCCGTCCTCAGACTCTCTAGGCCTCCGTCCTCAGACTCTCTAGGCCTCCGTCCTCAGACTCTCTAGACCTCCGTCCTCAGACTCTCTAGACCTCCGTCCTCAGACTCTCTAGGCGTCCGTCCTCAGACTCTCTAGGCGTCCGTCCTCAGACTCTCTAGGCGTCCGTCCTCAGACTCTCTAGGCGTCCGTCCTCAGACTCTCTA
>JBAMJR010000122.1:532500-557500 GCA_038501785.1 Myoxocephalus aenaeus | reverse complement strand
AGAGGAAGCACACAACATCATCACCATCATGCTCACCTGAACCACACGTTTTAAACTTAACTTTAGGCTAACCTGAACCAAACATCCACACACACACACACACACACACACACACACACACACCGCTGTGCAGAGAGCCGTCCTCTGGCAGGTCTTCGTCCAGCATGAGGTCATCGTCGTCCAGGTCACAGGAGTCCAGGTTGTTCAGGACGTCCTGAGGACACGACAGTCTGCATCATGTTCACATCATGAAGACACGGGAGCAGAACACACCAAGAAAATATATATATATATATATTGATCGAAAACTACGAGAGCAGACGATGGATTTATATTTTATCTTCTCGTCTGTTGGTGAAAGTAAAAAAGATATTATATTTTAATAATTTGCTATTTGATTTAAAATGTTCTACAAGGTGACACACACACACACACACACACACACACTTTACGCCCTTCAAGCACACAATAAAAAAATCCCTGAACACAAACACACAAAAGAAAAAAAAAACAAGACCAATTTTTCGTCTTCTGCAGCATGAATGCGTGCGCTCCGAGGAGACGCGGATGAAAGACAAGAGCACACACACACACACACACACACACACACACACACACACACCTGCTGCTCAATAGTCTGGTCGTGTTCGTCTGTACAAAGGGAAGCGGAGAGGGTTCGATGTGAAATATAATGCACAACCGTTGCTGGTGTAAAACTGAAGCGTTCTCTTTTTCCTCCAGGGAAGTCAGTCAGACGGTGTTGAGAGACGGACAGGAAGTCAGACGGTGTTGAGAGACGGACAGGAAGTCAGGAGGTGTTGAGAGACGGACAGGAAGTCAGACAGTGTTGAGAGACGGACAGGAAGTCAGACGGTGTTGAGAGACGGACAGGAAGTCAGGAGGTGTTGAGAGACGGACAGGAAGTCAGACGGTGTTGAGAGACGGACAGGAAGTCAGGCGGTGTTGAGAGACGGACAGGAAGTCAGGCGGTGTTGAGAGACGGACAGGAAGTCAGGCGGTGTTGAGACGGACAGGAAGTCAGGCGGTGTTGAGACGGACAGGAAGTCAGGCGGTGTTGAGACGGACAGGAAGTCAGACGGTGTTGAGACGGACAGGAAGTCAGACGGTGTTGAGACGGACAGGAAGTCAGACGGTGTTGAGACGGACAGGAAGTCAGACGGTGTTGAGACGGACAGGAAGTCAGACGGTGTTGAGAGACGGACAGGAAGTCAGACGGTGTTGAGAGACGGACAGGAAGTCAGACGGTGTTGAGAGACGGACAGGAAGTCAGGCGGTGTTGAGAGACGGACAGGAAGTCAGGCGGTGTTGAGAGACGGACAGGAAGTCAGGCGGTGTTGAGAGACGGACAGGAAGTCAGACGGTGTTGAGAGACGGACAGGAAGTCAGACGGTGTTGAGAGACGGACAGGAAGTCAGACGGTGTTGAGACGGACAGGAAGTCAGACGGTGTTGAGAGACGGACAGGAAGTCAGACGGTGTTGAGAGACGGACAGGAAGTCAGACGGTGTTGAGAGACGGACAGGAAGTCAGACGGTGTTGAGACGGACAGGAAGTCAGACGGTGTTGAGACGGACAGGAAGTCAGGTGGTGTTGAGAGACGGACAGGAAGTCAGGCGGTGTTGAGACGGACAGGAAGTCAGGTGGTGTTGAGAGACGGACAGGAAGTCAGACGGTGTTGAGACGGACCGGCACGTTGTCGGTTCGACTCGTTTATGAACAAGTTTATAAAGTGCACACAGAGTTTGTCTCCTTGTTTCCTGCATGGAGGAGCTTAGTCACACCACAGTGACCTGAACACACACACGAACACACACACACACACACACACACACACACACACACACACACACACACACACACACAGTCTTCAGGCCAACACTGACCCCTGGTGGTCAATTAAATAAATTACACCAATAACAAGTGGTGTCAACGACTGATCTCTAAATATAAAGCAGTTTACTAAATGTCTCCAAAAGAGATATGAAATGACCACAAACACACAATAAACAATGACAGAGGAACTCACAATGTCTATGAAAACTCGCGTCATGAAATCCAAATAAGGGCTTATGACCCTCGACCAGTTTGACCCCATTTCAAATGTATTACGTTAAACGTGTCAATCATAAATATCCTGTAACTGTAGTTCATCTGTAAAAGTCTTCTGATTAAAGTAAATCATCACAGTGACGAGGTCACTCGTCTTCAGCTGTAGTTCAGAGAGGAGACACAAGAGGGAGCCAGAGGGCTAAACAATCAAACCGGGTCTCAGAGCTGAAACACATAATAAATAAGTTATGATATATAATCTACAGTCTTCACTTCAGGTATGCGTAGAACACTTTATGTTTAAAAGACTAAAAGATTCTGCAAAGGTTTTCATACACACCGTTTATTCTGACTTATTTCATCCCTGTTGCTTCTTTATATATTTTATCTTGTGTGTTTGTTTGTTTGTTTGTTTGTTTGTATCTTCAAGTTGTAAGGCGCTACTACGACAACACATTTCCCCTTGGGGATTAATAAAGTATATATCTATCTATTTTACGCAATAATATACACAATATCCCCTCTTCATTCATGACCAAATGACTTTTCATTTAATACACGGCTCTGGTCCCGTCATATTTATTATTGAGAGAAAGAAACCACAATATGTGGAAACCACCTTCACTGCAGGATCAACAGAGTTCTGAACTTCTGAGCTTTTATGTTAAATTATATGTTTATTCAATTGAAGGCTTTGAGACCTCGAGTTCAGACTCGTTTAAAACATCGTGCCAACTGACGGCTGTTTGAGACGATGCTGAATATGAATATGAATTCACTTATAACTTATCTTTTATTTCCCTAAATGCACTATTTTATGTCTTAGATTCTCATATTTTACTTGCATAATGTTTCTTCTTTTTATACATATTTAAATGATAAATAAATAACTGATGGAGCTCAGTAAGACTAATGTATATATTATATATATTATTATTTTTACTTCTTTATATTGAATGAATTATCTGATTTAATTGATTGACTGGCAGACCAGGGTGCTGGTTCTCATCTTCAAGAAGGGGACCGGAGAGAGTGCTGAACTATCAGGATCACACTGCTCAGCCTCCCGGGAAAGCTTATGGCAGGGTGCTGGAAGGAGGCTCCAGGGTGCCGAGAGGAGGCTCCAGGGTGCCGAGAGGAGGCTCCAGGGTGCCGAGAGGAGGCTCCAGGGTGCCGAGAGGAGGCTCCAGGGTGCCGAGAGGAGGCTCCAGGGTGCCGAGAGGAGGCTGCAGGGTGCCGAGAGGAGGCTGCAGGGTGCCGAGAGGAGGCTGCAGGGTGCCGAGAGGAGGCTGCAGGGTGCCGAGAGGAGGCTGCAGGGTGCTGATAGGAGGCTCCAGGGTGCTGATAGGAGGCTCCAGGGTGCTGGAAGGAGGCTCCAGGGTGCTGAGAGGAGGCTCCAGGGTGCTGAGAGGAGGCTGCAGGGTGCTGAGAGGAGGCTCCAGGGTGCTGATAGGAGGCTCCAGGGTGCTGGAAGGAGGCTCCAGGGTGCTGAGAGGAGGCTCCAGGGTGCTGAGAGGAGGCTCCAGGGTGCTGAGAGGAGGCTCCAGGGTGCTGGAAGGAGGCTCCGACCGCTTGTCGAACCTCAGATTCAAGACGAGCAGTGTGGATCCCGTCCCGGTCGTGGAACAGCTCTCAAAGACTACTGAGGGACTCCTGGGAGTTCGCCCAACCAGTCTACATGTGCTTTGTGGACTTGGAGAAGGCTTTCTACCAGGTCCCTCGGGGGGTTTTGTGGGGGGTGCTGCGGGAGTATGGGGTGCCATCCGGTCTCTGTACTGCAGTAGGAGCTGTGTTCGTATCCTCGGTAGTAAGTCAGACACGTCCTGTTCGTGACTTTCATGGACAGGATATCTAGGAGCAGCCAGGGGGCGGAGAGGATCCGGTTCGGGAGTCTCGGGATCGCATCTCTGCTGTTCGCAGATGATGTGGTCCTGTTTGCTTCCTCGGACCGTGACCTCCAGCATTCACTGGGGCGTTTTGCAGCTGAGTGTGAAGCGGCAGGGATGAGAGTTAGCACCTCCAAATCTGAGGCCATGGTGCTCTGCCGGAAACTGGTGGACTGCTCCCTCCAGGTGGGGACAAACTGCCTACCCCAAGAGAAGGAGTTCAAGTACCTCGGGGTCTTGTTCACGAGTGAGGGTAAGGTGGAGCGGGAGATGGACAGGCGGATCGGTGCGGCTGCAGCAGTCAAACAGGCGCTGTACCGGTCCGTCTTGGTGAAGAGGAGCTGAGCCGGAAGGCAAAGCTCTCCATTTACTGGTCGGTCTACGTTCCAACCCTCACCTATGGTCACGAACTCTGGGTCGTGACCCAAAGAACGAGGTCTCAGATACAAGCGGCCGAAATGAGCTTCCTCCGTAGGGTGGCCGGGCTCAGCCTTAGAGATAGAGTAAGGAGATGAGTTTCCTCTGTAGGGCTCAGCCTTAGAGATAGGGTAAGGAGATGAGCTTCCTCTGTAGGACTCAGCCTTAGAGATAGGGTAAGGAGATGAGCTTCCTCTGTAGGGCTCAGCCTTAGAGATAGGGTAAGGAGATGAGCTTCCTCTGTAGGGCTCAGCCTTAGAGATAGAGTAAGGAGACGAGCTTCCTCTGTAGGGCTCAGCCTTAGAGATAGAGTAAGGAGATGAGTTTCCTCTGTAGGACTCAGCCTTAGAGATAGAGTAAGGAGATGGGCTTCCTCTGTAGGGCTCAGCCTTAGAGATAGAGTAAGGAGATGAGCTTCCTCTGTAGGGCTCAGCCTTAGAGATAGAGTAAGGAGCTCGGACATCAGGGGGGAGCTTGGAGTCGAGTCGCTGCTCCTTCGTGTCTAAAGGAGTCAGCTGAGGTGTTCAGCATCTAGTCAGGATGCCTCCTGGACGCCTCCCATTAGAGGTTTTCCAGGCACGTCTAACTGGTAGGAGACCCCGGGGAAGACCGAGGACACGCTGGAGGATTATATCTCCCGACTGACTGGGAACGACTCGGGATCCCAGGATGATCTGGAAAGTGTTGAGAGGGAAGTCTGCTGGACCTGCTGCCACCAGACCCGACCCCAGATAAGCGGATGGAAATGGATGGAATTGATAATAATTTAGGATAGGAATATATAAGCATTATGCTTCTACCTATACTTTTTCAATCTTTCTGTTTTTGTATATTAAATTGTGGCTTTACTTATTGTATTGTAATGATTGACTCAATAAAAACACACGCACACACACACACACACACACACACACACGCCTTACGATGCTGTTGAGGTCGGAGTCGAAGCTCCCGATGTGACGGGTGGTGTTGCCGTTGGTGCCGGCGGTGCTGGTGGAGGCGGTGGTGGTGGCGGCGCCCCCCAGTGGCTCCAGGCCCTCCTCGTCCCACATGTAGGTCCCACCGGACCCGCAGCTGTCCGAGGGGGACAGGTCCAGGGACGACCCGCCCTGCGGGGGACAGAGGGGACATGGAGGGTCACTCTAATATGTATTATTACACATTTGATGAAAACATATGATGTTTGCGTTTTTTTATATTTAAAAAGAGTTTCAATACTTTTATACATTTGTTGACCTTTTAATTCATGTTGTTCTGATTAAGCATTTGAAGAAACTCAAAGAAATTATGTCACAATAATTAAAACGGCTAATGTCGGTACTGGAGGATAATGTCTACAGAGTTCAGAGGGTTAAAAGTAAAAAGACTTCCGACTCAAAATGCACCATGTATCCTTCACCATGCATCATGTATCCTTCACCATGTACCATGTATCCTTCACCATGCACCATGTATCCTTCACCATGCACCATGTATCCTTCACCATGCATCATGTATCCTTCACCATGCACCATGTATCCTTCACCATGCACCATGTATCCTTCACCATGCATCATGTATCCTTCACCATGCACCATGTATCCTTCACCATGCACCATGTATCCTTCACCATGCATCATGTATCCTTCACCATGCATCATGTATCCTTCACCATGCATCATGTATCCTTCACCATGCACCATGTATCCTTCACCATGCACCATGTATCCTTCACCATGCACCATGTATCCTTCACCATGCATCATGTATCCTTCACCATGCACCATGTATCCTTCACCATGCACCATGTATCCTTCACCATGCACCATGTATCCTTCACCATGCACCATGTATCCTTCACCATGCACCATGTATCCTTCACCATGCACCATGTATCCTTCACCATGCACCATGTATCCTTCACCATGCATCATGTATCCTTCACCATGCATCATGTATCCTTCACCATGCACCATGTATCCTTCACCATGCATCATGTATCCTTCACCATGCATCATGTATCCTTCACCATGCATCATGTATCCTTCACCATGCATCATGTATCCTTCACCATGCATCATGTATCCTTCACCATGCATCATGTATCCTTCACCATGCACCATGTATCCTTCACCATGCATCATGTATCCTTCACCATGCATCATGTATCCTTCACCATGCACCATGTATCCTTCACCATGCACCATGTATCCTTCACCATGCATCATGTATCCTTCACCATGCATCATGTATCCTTCACCATGCACCATGTATCCTTCACCATGCATCATGTATCCTTCACCATGCATCATGTATCCTTCACCATGCACCATGTATCCTTCACCATGCATCATGTATCCTTCACCATGCACCATGTATCCTTCACCATGCACCATGTATCCTTCACCATGCATCATGTATCCTTCACCATGCATCATGTATCCTTCACCATGCACCATGTATCCTTCACCATGCACCATGTATCCTTCACCATGCACCATGTATCCTTCACCATGCATCATGTATCCTTCACCATGCATCATGTATCCTTCACCATGCACCATGTATCCTTCACCATGCATCATGTATCCTTCACCATGCACCATGTATCCTTCACCATGCACCAGGGGCCTCTTGCTCCGGCCGTTACCTGCTCGTGGTCGTCCCCCTGACTGGACCTCCTCCGGTGGGCGCCCCGGGTCAGCCGGTGCTCGCCTCGCTCACCTGCGCAGGAAGAAGACGGCGACTTTAACGGAACGTTCCTCAGGACTTCTTCGCCTGCGCGTTCATCCGGTAAGAAAACTCACCGGCCATCGCGGGCCAGTCCACGCCGTCGTCCAGGAAGCAGAGCGCCGCCGCCGCCTCGTCTTCATCGAACCTGGCGCGCGATTGGTCGAGCCCCGAGTCGTCCTCGGGGTTCTTAGAGAGCAGCAGTAAACACGCCCCTCCGTTTCCTGTGGACAGAAGACGAGATGCTGCCGTTTCCTCCGGGCACTTTAACCAAAAACAGCCCCAAGCGCCTCTTTAAAAAAAAAAAATGTGAAAAAATAATCTTGTTTTTAAGAACGGAAACTTAATTATCTCCGCAACCAAAGGGTTGTTTAACTTCATTTGAATGTCTACAATACCGTAACCCTTCTGAGAAGAGACATATGGTTTAAAAAATTACCCCTTACAACTTTGCATTTCACTAACAGACACAGCCCGTAACCAGTGGCGGCTGGTGACATTTTTTTTGGGGGGGGCGCAGTTGGGCGGCGCGGTTTAAATAGCACTCCACAATGAGAAGAAAAGAGGTTTTGAGTAGAATATTCTAAAAAACAAAGCTTTATTTCAAGAAAACACAGTGCTCAACACTGTCCAATAACAACTATCAACAAACTGTAACTTTGGGCATGAGAGGTTCAGAGCAGAATGGTTTAAGAAACATTCAATGTGGTGGCCAGAGCAACTTCAGGGAATACATTGACGTAGCATTCAAACTGGGGGCCCTGCAGTAAGGTGGCACTGGTGAGGTGGTCTTTGAAGGCAAAGCGTTCCCTGGTGTGTCCAAGTATGGTGTCACAAACCTACAGATAAATATATAGAGAGAGACAGAGACAGACAGATAAGTTGTGGGGAAATATCTACTACAAACAGGCTTCATACTACAGACAAAAAACTATGTTTTGTGTGTCTTGATGGTTGTAGCTATGACACACACGCACACACGCACGCACACACGTTGGGGATTGAATTGGTATTTTAGATAAAGTTATAGCCTGATATGATATCCACCCAAATCTAACAATGTCCAACATGTGTTCTGCTGTGAGAAAGATAAAACATTAAACTTTAACACAGGCATCTGCTGATTTTGACACTCACTTCTGCAGCAATCCTTCAAGCTCATCTTCCTTCATAGCCGGCGCTTCCTCGGCTGCTCAGAGCCACTGCACACTGAGCCTCCAGCTAGCAGCTCCGGTTAGCATGTAGCTTGGTGCATGTAGCTTCACTGCTGAATATTTAAATCCGGACGTTCGGGTCCCAACTCTTTCAGCCTCTTCTTGTCAACATCTGATCGTGGATTGAAAGGTGTTTCGCGTAGAGATACCACAGAGTTTTCAGTCGCCATACTAACATAATCAAAGTCTCTGCTAGCTGTGTTGCTCGCGTAGCTACGTGGGAGCTATATGGGGTGTGAGGGTCTCTGATAAAGGTCTCTGATTGGACGAATAGTCCAACCACGTTGCAATAAGAAACGATGTCATTGGCTAGGGCGCAGATTCGTGCGCCCGAAGATTCACGTTTCATCCGCCAATGAGAAGCTGTCCTTGCCGTCACGAGGGTGAAATGTTTGTTAGCTTTCCATAGACACACATTGGGCCGGCGCCCCGAGAGGGGAGGGGCTTTTCTCAGTAATGATGAATGGCGATATATTATATTTAACTTAAGTGGTTGTTGACAGGGGCTTACGGTCTCCCACACACATTTAGCGCGTCAACACGGTATATTTCTTATTTAAATTATTTGATATATAATGTTTTTTGACAGTATATATTATATATATTTTTTCTTCTTTTTTTTTTTTCATCGCAAAATTTTAGGAGGGGCGGCGCCCTAGCGCCCTCTATTGACGCACCGCCACTGCCCGTAACCCTACGGGCTTGTGGGAGTCTAACAAAGCAACCGAGGCCCTTATAAACCCTATTCCTACCTGTAAAGTCACAAAACAGCCGGAGCTTAATTTTTTTCCGGCGCACATTTCTGAGTCCTGAGGCCTTCCTGGTCGGCCACATTTCTAAAACCGCATCATACAGGAAGTGTGGAAGCTGCTGAACATGTCAATACCCAGCATGCCTGAATCAGACAATGTTTTGCCATAAAATAAGTAATCTTCCCATTTTTTAACTGAACAACACAGTTTTTTGACTGAAACTCCTTCCTATCATGCCAATGCTTTGATTTATTGTGATTTTTTATTGTGCTTCTTTAGGTCCTAATCTTTCCAGAACGGTGTGTTATTAGCATGTGGGCTGTTGTTAAGGTCCTGAACCATACAGTTTGAACAACTGGGGGACCGCTGGAGGAGGCATTTTTGGGGAATCTGGCTCATATCATGCTGGATGTTCATAGTTATGATGAAAATATGTTATAAAATGTTTTTCTTTTTTAAATATCATTTTTTTTTGCAAAAGAATTCTGACAAATCATAGGAAACAAGTAATATAACTCATTTGGGGTTCATACGACTACTGGAACACGGGGTCTGTCGAGCTGAAGAGGAGAAACGAGACGTCTCTTCTCACCGAGGTTGTCGAAGTCGTCCATGTACTCCTGGCTGGTGTCGTTCCTGTCCAGAGACGAGCTGGAGGACACGGACATGTCCTCCAGCGTCTCCCCCAGGACCGACACCTCTCCCTGGGGGGCCCTCTGCGGAGCCTCCGGGGAGCTCTCTGAAGACGAGGAGGAGGAAGAGGAGGAACATGAAGGAAGGAAACCGACACCAGAGATACACATTAGATTAACACACAAGAAGTGAGGAGATTAAAAAGGGAGGAGCTAAGAAGAGATGACAGAGAAATATGAGACATGAGGTGAGAGATTTGTCTTCACGGATTTTCAGGGATAGAAAATGAAACTTGAGATAAAGAGGAGATGAGACATAAGATCCAATGAGATGATTAAATATGAGAAGAGGGCAGACAAAATATGTAATATGAGAGATGAGAAGAGACAGGATGACATGAGAATATTTAATATCTTATACAATAAGGTCCTCATACCCGGGCTGTTCTCTGTGCTCGACGGCGTCTCCACCGAGTTCCTGCGTGCCGTCGGTCCTCGCCTCACTTCCTGTTCGCCTGTGGTCTCATTGGCCGTCGTCGCTCGGAGGGGGCGGGACTGCTTGGCGAGCGACGGCCGCGACAGCTTGTAGCTGACGCCACTGGGCTTAAAGGCGGGGCCGAGTCCGGAGAGGAGGGGCTTCTTTAAGGCGGAGGGCGGCAGCAGGGAGGGGACGCCGACCCCTGGCCTCTCGGTGGAACTTTGAACTTTGACCCCGCCTCCTCCCTCGGGCGCCTGGATGCTACCGGGGGGCTTCGGCGAGCCGCCGCTGGGCGGAGCCAGGCTGGAGGAAGCTCCCCGCCCGGCCGCTCGGTTGATGGAGTAGGAGCGGGTGCCGGCGGGGACTGAGGATGAGGAAGAGGAGGAAGGGGTGAGGGTGGGGGGGGAGGGCAGCCGGCGGACCTGCATCAGGCTGCGCGACCGGACGCGGTCGCTCTCGGCGAGCCGGGCGGGCAGAGCCGGGCCGAGGCTGTCGCTGGAGCGGCAGCGGCCGGCCGGCGGTTTCTTTTGAAGCGGGGAACCGGATCGAGAGCCGGGACCAGAACCGGGCCTCGAAAAGATACCAGAACCGGGCCTCGAACCGCCGGGACGAGCGAAGCCGTGAGGTTGTCTCAGGGAACCGCCGGTCTCGCCATTGGGCTTGGATCCAGAGAGACCGCTCGGGGTCTGCTTCAGCCCGAACGCAGTCTGGCTCGGTTTGGACCCGAGAGGTCCGCTTTTCGGGACGGGAAGTGTTCTGGGGCCGGACTGCGGCGATGTCGTCACGGGAAGGCCGGCGCCGCCCCCCGACGCGGTCGTCTTCTTGGCGTCCCGCTGGGAGTAACACTGATGGACGGGGCCGCCGGGGCGGTTCTGCCCGTCGTTCCCGCCCTTGCCCCGGCGCCACTCCTTCTCCCCGGCGACTCCCTCGTCCTCCGCCGGCTCGTTTTCTCGCCTCCACTTCGCGGAGAACGAAGTCGGCACTCGGATGAACCCGTTCTGCTTGACGGAAGCCGCGGGCGCGGTCAGACCGCCGTCGCCCCCCGCCGGGCCGGGGTGGTGGTAGAACCCGTTGGTGAGGCGGGTGGCGGCGCTCACGGCGGCGGCCGGACCCGTCTGAGCGCCGGTGGAAAGTGACGTGGATTTGGGCCTCGAGCCGAACTTGGGCAGCCTAGAAACCATGGTGGGCATGGTGGGAGGGGCTGACATCAGACCCCGCCCACTTCAACATGGAGCACGAGGAGCTGCAGACAAAGGACACAACAGGGACGGGTTTGATGACTCACGGGCCGGGCCATAAGTACTTCATTAAATAAGATCATTATCTGCGCTTTAGCGTCTGTATTCTGGATGTTTCCAAAGAGGAACGTTGAGGTTTTTAGTTTCACACGAACAAAAAGCCTCTGCAGAAAATACTTTACTGAGAGGAAACATCCAGAGAGAAGCAGCTCCAACTGTCAGCGTGATTAACGGCTGAGACACGTGGCAGCTCGACTGGTGTGTGTGTGTGTGTGTGTGTGTGTGTGTGTGTGTGTGTGTGTGTGTGTGTGTGTGTGTGTGTGTGTGTGTGTGTGTGTGTGTATGCGGATGCGGTTACACATTAACACACCACACCCCGAACAAAAACAATCATCCGTCGCTGCACCTCTATCAGAATACAACAGATCGTAATCTCACTCACACACATCAGTGTTTGACAGACTTCTGGGTGTGTCTGAGTGTCTCTTTTAGTCACACTGATGATAATAACTTAATAACCGAAACTATTCATTATTTTCATTATCAAATAATTGAACAATTATTTTCCAGATGAGTCACTTTGTCTTTGAGTCAGAGAGCAGAAACACGTTGAAGCAGCAGGAAGAAGATTATGTGACGTTTCTGTTTAGTTTTCTGTTCCTTTCAGCTCATTCTCCTAAATGATATATAGCTAAAAGGCTATATATCAGCTGTTATATATTCTTTCAATTCATAACAGGTTTAAAACATCTTTTGTTTCTATGGAACCAAAAACCCTCATATTTATATCTCTTTATGACTTTATTACACTTCTTTTAAAGCAGCATGTTTAGCTCATTCACCACATCAGTTTAGCGTGTTAGCATGCTAACAGACGCACAAAGCATGCTAACAGACGCACAAAGCATGCTAACAGACGCACAAAGCATGCTAACAGACGCACAAAGCATGCTAACAGACGCACAAAGCATGCTAACAGACGCACAAAGCACGCTAACAGACGCACACAGCACGCTAACAGACGCACACAGCACGCTAACAGACGCACAAAGCACGCTAACAGACGCACAAAGCCCAGATTCAAGCCGATGGAATAAAGTCAACTTTAAGAGGAACCGCAGAAAACGTAATAAATGATTTAAGGTGCTAAATTCAATATTTAGAGCACTTCATTGCCTCCACTCAGCTCTCAAAATGGTGACGGCTGAGCCGGCAGCTAGCTGCTAATGGTGCTAAAAACAATAACAACGCTGTGCAGTGATCATTTATTAATGAAAACAATAGTGCATTTAAATGCACTATTTAATCTATAAAACAATTGTTCCACTTCAACTTTGGACTTCTGTCTTCATCATGAGACCAAACGACGATGATGATAATAAGAACAACAACAATAATAATAGTCCAGCCTGCAGCCTGAACACAGCGTGCCAATGATGATGATGATGAAAGCCTCCTCAGTCCTTTGTCCGCTCCGGGCCACCGTATCTGCAGACTGAACCACACGGAGCATCACAAGCTTTCCTGAATTTAAACCGCTGACGGAGACGATATCAGGAGCAGCTTGTGACTTCAGAAGAGGTCAGCTGCAGGAGCTACAGGAGCAGCAGGAGCTGCAGGAGCAGCAGGAGCTAGATGAGCTGCAGGAGCTACAGGAGCTAGATGAGCTGCAGGAGCTACAGGAGCTGCAGGAGCAGCAGGAGCTAGATGAGCTGCAGGAGCTACAAGGGCTGCAGGAGCAGCAGGAGCTACAGGAGCAAGATGAGCTGCAGGAGCTAGATGAGCTGCAGGAGCAGCAGGAGCTAGATGAGCTGCAGGAGCTACAGGGGCTGCAGGAGCTACAGGAGCTACAGGAGCAGCAGGAGCTAGATGAGCTGCAGGAGCTACAGGGGCTGCAGGAGCTACAGGAGCAGCAGGAGCAGCAGGAGCTAGATGAGCTGCAGGAGCTACAGGGGCTGCAGGAGCTACAGGAGCAGCAGGAGCTAGATGAGCTGCAGGAGCTACAAGGGCTGCAGGAGCAGCAGGAGCTACAGGAGCAGCAGGAGCTAGATGAGCTGCAGGAGCTACAGGGGCTGCAGGAGCTAGATGAGCTGCAGGAGCAGCAGGAGCTAGATGAGCTGCAGGAGCTAGATGAGCTGCAGGAGCTACAGGAGCAGCAGGAGCAGCAGGAGCAGCAGGCCTCGGAGGTTAAAACATGTTATGAGACGCTCTGCGTGTGTTTCAGCTACATGAAGCACAAATTCACAGATGCACAACGACACAGATACAAAGCTACACAACTACACAGATACAACGCCACACAATTACACAGATGCAACCCTACACAGATGCAACCCTACACAGATGCAACCCTACACAGATGCAACCCTACACAGATGCAGCCCTACACAGATGCAGCCCTACACAGATGCAGCCCTACACAGATACAGCCCTACACAGATACAGCCCTACACAGATACAGCCCTACACAGATGCAACCCTACACAGATGCAACCCTACACAGATGCAACCCTACACAGATGCAGCCCTACACAGATACAACCCTACACAGATACAACCCTACACAGATGCAACCCTACACAGATGCAACCCTACACAGATGCAACCCTACACAGATGCAACCCTACACAGATGCAACCCTACACAGATGCAACCCTACACAGATGCAACCCTACACAGATGCAACCCTACACAGATGCAACCCTACACAGATACAACCCTACACAGATACAACCCTACACAGATACAACCCTACACAGATGCAACCCTACACAGATGCAACCCTACACAGATGCAACCCTACACAGATGCAACCCTACACAGATGCAACCCTACACAGATGCAACCCTACACAGATGCAACCCTACACAGATACAGCCCTACACAGATACAGCCCTACACAGATGCAACCCTACACAGATGCAACCCTACACAGATGCAACCCTACACAGATGCAACCCTACACAGATACAGCCCTACACAGATGCAACCCTACACAGATGCAACCCTACACAGATGCAACCCTACACAGATGCAACCCTACACAGATGCAACCCTACACAGATGCAACCCTACACAGATACAACCCTACACAGATACAGCCCTACACAGATGCAACCCTACACAGATACAGCCCTACACAGATACAGCCCTACACAGATACAACCCTACACAGATACAACCCTACACAGATGCAACTCTACACAGATGCAACCCTACACAGATGCAACCCTACACAGATGCAACCCTACACAGATACAACCCTACACAGATACAACCCTACACAGATACAGCCCTACACAGATGCAACCCTGTGTAGGGCTGTATCTGTGTAGGGTTGCATCTGTGTAGGGCTGTATCTGTGTAGGGTTGCATCTGTGTAGGGTTGTATCTGTGTAGGGCTGTATCTGTGTAGGGCTGTATCTGTGTAGGGTTGCATCTGTGTAGGGCTGTATCTGTGTAGGGTTGTATCTGTGTAGGGTTGTATCTGTGTAGGGTTGCATCTGTGTAGGGTTGCATCTGTGTAGGGTTGCATCTGTGTAGGGTTGCATCTGTGTAACCCTACACAGTAGGGTTACAGATGCAAGATACAGCCCTACACAGATACAGCCCTACACAGATACAACCCTACACAGATGCAACCCTACACAGATGCAACCCTACACAGATACAACCCTACACAGATACAACCCTACACAGATACAGCCCTACACAGATGCAACCCTACACAGATACAGCCCTACACAGATGCAACCCTACACAGATGCAACCCTACACAGATGCAACCCTACACAGATGCAACCCTACACAGATACAACCCTACACAGATACAGCCCTACACAGATACAGCCCTACACAGATGCAACCCTACACAGATGCAACCCTACACAGATGCAACCCTACACAGATACAGCCCTACACAGATACAGCCCTACACAGATGCAACCCTACACAGATACAGCCCTACACAGATACAGCCCTACACAGATACAACCCTACACAGATACAACCCTACACAGATACAGCCCTACACAGATACAGCCCTACACAGATACAGCCCTACACAGATGCAACCCTACACAGATGCAACCCTACACAGATGCAACCCTACACAGATGCAACCCTACACAGATACAGCCCTACACAGATGCAACCCTACACAGATGCAACCCTACACAGATGCAACCCTACACAGATGCAACCCTACACAGATACAACCCTACACAGATACAACCCTACACAGATACAGCCCTACACAGATGCAACCCTACACAGATACAGCCCTACACAGATACAGCCCTACACAGATACAGCCCTACACAGATACAACCCTACACAGATACAACTCTACACAGATACAGCCCTACAGAGCTCCACAGCTCTCAACCTGGTGGCTCAACCAAGGAAGTGTTTCCTGTTACAGAAGCTGAAGCATCACCAAACCCCTCAGTCTTTCATCTCTGGACCGACTCAGAGCTTCTCCACAGAGAACTCTGCTCAACACGAAGCAGCGTAACGTATGTATACATTAAATACATTATTATTATTATTATTATTATTATTATTGTAAAGGAGCAGCGATATAGTCATTCAACCTGTTCAGAATTCAGTGTTAAAACTGGATAAAAAGTCACTTAATGAACCACAACGCTACAGATAAATTTAAACAGAAAGTCATGATGGCAAAGAGCAGGCGGCCGTGTGTGTGTGTGTGTGTGTGTGTGTGTGTGTGTGTGTGTGAGAGAGAGAGACCAAGGACACAAGGAATGAAGAGTGATGAACGAGGTCACGACTGAATGACAATGAATCTCAACCTCCTTCACCCTCCTCCTCCTCCGACCCCAGTCATCTTCCTCATCCTCACCCTCCTCCTCCTCCCTTTGACCCCAATCATCTTCGTCATCCTCATCCTCCTCATGCTCCATTTCTCCGCCCGCTGATCTGAGAGGAATCGATGGCCGCCGGCCAGAAGAAGATCGACCGCGAGTCGCCACATTTCACTTTGTGTCTTTTAATATGTTCTTTATTATTTTCTAATTATGAAGTCAAAGTGAACGGAAACTGAAATGTTTTCAGTGACATTAACAACATTTTGAATCAGCACAAACATGCAAAGAGGATTTAATTAGTAATAATCAGCTGAAAGGGAAATACACACATTTATGTTATAATTATGAATTAATGTCACAAGCTGTTCTATCATTTTACTAAAAGCTTTTTGTTTAATACAATATTATATACTAATTCATTAAATAAGTCTCTCTGAAGTCAGACATCTCCATGTGCACGTCCTCCATGCTACCCGGCTGCTAAGCTAGCAGGCTAACATGCTAAGCTAAGTAGCAGGAAGGATTCATTGCGTCACAATCACAGCGTCTACTGGTCCAAAGCGTGGCAGTTTATTGTGTATTATATCAACAGTATGATATGAAAAGTTAACGCCTCTTTTTTGTGCGTTTTCCGACTAAAGTCCAGCAACACGTGTCAATTTATGCTCGTTACATGAATACAGTGTTTTATTTTTATAAAACAACACTACTGTTAGCTTTTGGAAAAGAATGAAATGATGTTATTTGTATTCTTTCATGTAACTTTTAAATACGTCCGTGTTGGATCGCGGCGTCTTATGAGAAAGAGCTTTGAGAGCGTTTCCTGTGTGATTTATGGCTTTACGGCGTCATGGACGCCTCACTGTGTTGCGTCACATCCTCACAGCCAGATAACGGACACGTTCAAGTTCAAAGGTCAGCCGTTACGTAACTGCACTCGTTGGAGTCATCGCCCGCTGAAGGAAACATCAGATCTCTTCAGCGATGTGACCGTAATCTGAACCAGCAACCTCAAACCACCCGAAACAGCAAGGCATTGTGGGTAGGCTGACAGTCTCCTCGTCTGCTGTCATCCATCCATCCTGTCCTCCCTCTTCCTCCTCCATCCGTCTCTTTGTCTGTCTAGAGCTCTAAAGGACGAAGATAATTCCTTATCATATATACATACATGCATGTATGTAATATATATATATATATTTAAAAAAATCCAGTAAATGTTACACCACCTGTGTACAAACTAAAAAGTATTAATATGATTGATTTGTATTATTTGCCTCAACATTGTAGTTCTGATAGCATCTTGAAGGCGGAGTTGAGACGTTGCTATAAAATAGATAAGGAGTGGCATCTGACAGCGATCCAGACTCCATTCAGAAAACAAGCGTTTTAAAAGTCGTTTGCTCGTCGTCTTGAGGAGAAAACTAACAAAATCAGCATCATTATGAAGTTAATTCAGCATCGTTTTTATCAGTTTATTGGAATTAAATCACAGCTGTATTGATTATTTTGGGTTTGTTTCGTGTAAACGCAGCATGATGAACATGTCAACAAAACAAAAACACCTCATTATTAGAAGTTAATGTAACTACTTTAAAACAATCCAGCTGTGTTTATGTTTGTATACATGTTCCCAGGCGACCACATGATCTTGCATTAATAGAAACGCTGCGTAAAGCAGGAACTCCACAGTTCACGATCAGCTGATGCATTTCTAATAGCTGCAGACTTCACGCTGAAATCACATTTACACACAACAACATCTCACTGGAGTCAGTGTTTCAAACCAGCTTCAGGCCACACACACACACAAACACACACACACACTCAACAGAAACTCCTTCAGCTCCGTTAACGATTCACCGGAAATCTAAATAGTTGCAGATTATTTATTTTTCATCGCTGCAGTTCTAATACAATGTATAAAATAATTAAATGTAATAGATCTGCTTTCTGAGATGGATATCAGTAAAGGTATTGGTATCTGGTAAAGGTATTGGTATCTGGTAAAGGTATTGGTATCTGGTAAAGGTATTGGTATCTGATAAAGGTATTGGTATCTGGTAAAGGTATTGGTATCTGGTAAAGGTATTGGTATCTGGTAAAGGTATTGGTATCTGATAAAGGTATTGGTATCTGGTAAAGGTATTGGTATCTGATAAAGGTATTGGTATCTGGTAAAGGTATTGGTATCTGATAAAGGTATTGGTATCTGGTAAAGGTATTGGTATCTGGTAAAGGTATTGGTATCTGGTAAAGGTATTGGTATCTGATAAAGGTATTGGTATCTGGTAAAGGTATTGGTATCTGATAAAGGTATTGGTATCTGGTAAAGGTATTGGTATCTGATAAAGGTATTGGTATCTGATAAAGGTATTGGTATCTGATAAAGGTATTGGTATCTGATAAAGGTATTGGTATCTGGTAAAGGTATTGGTATCTGATAAAGGTATTGGTATCTGGTAAAGGTATTGGTATCTGATAAAGGTATTGGTATCTGATAAAGGTATTGGTATCTGGTAAAGGTATTGGTATCTGGTAAAGGTATTGGTATCTGGTAAAGGAAGAAACTTTATTTGTCATAGTACATACATACATGAAATGTATTCTCTGCATTTGACCCATCCTCAGTATTTCAAGGAGCGGTGGGCTGCCCCTAGTGAAGCGCCCGGGGAGCAATGCATGGTTATGTGTCTTGCTCAGGGACACTTTGACATGTGAACTGTGGGGAGACTGGAGATTGAACCGGCTACCCTGTGGTTGCAGGACGACCACTCATCTCCATGGTATTGGTATTGATATCTGGTAAAGTATTGATATCTGGTATTAGTCCAGAATGTTCCTTTAGGTTCTCAGCAGTAGAAGCTTGTTTCCTGGGACCCCCCCCCCCCCCCCCCCTCCTCTGGTGTCATAGCAACTTGGCATGGAACACATCCCTGTTGTGCTGGGAGATGTGAACCCCCACTCAATCCAACACCCTCCCCCCTCATCAATGTGCCACAAAGCAGCTCTTTCTCTGACCAGCAGACTCCTCCTGATCCGCCGCTCTGCATCCAGAAACTCCAGCAGCAAGTACTTCTGCAGCAGCAAGTACTTCTGCAGCAGCAAGTACTTCTGCAGCAGCAAGTACTTCTGAAGCAGCAAGTACTTCTGCAGCAGCAAGTACTTCTGCAGCAGCAAGTACTACTGCAGCAGCAAGTACTTCTGCAGCAGCAAGTACTTCTGAAGCAGCAAGTACTTCTGCAGCAGCAAGTACTACTACAGCAGCAAGTACTTCTGCAGCAGCAAGTACTTCTGAAGCAGCAAGTACTTCTGAAGCAGCAAGTACTACTACAGCAGCAAGTACTACTACAGCAGCAAGTACTACTACAGCAGCAAGTACTACTACAGCAGCAAGTACTACTACAGCAGCAAGTACTTCTGCAGCAGCAAGTACTTCTGCAGCAGCAAGTACTTCTTCAGCAGCAAGTACTACTACAGCAGCAAGTACTAGTACAGCAGCAAGTACTACTACAGCAACAAGTACTTCTGAAGCAGCAAGTACTACTACAGCAGCAAGTACTTCTACAGCAGCAAGTACTACTACAGCAGCAAGTACTACTACAGCAGCAAGTACTTCTGAAGCAGCAAGTACTACTACAGCAGTGAGTACTTCTACAGCAGCGAGTACTTCTACAGCAGCGAGTACTTCTGCAGCAGCAAGTTCTTCAACAAGTACTTTGATATAAATCAGAACTCATCATCGGCCCTAACTCCCTCACCCGCTCAGCCCAGACTTTCTCTTTGAATATTGACGGCTCCATTGTCACCCCCCTCCACCCAGGTCCGCAACCTCGGCATCATCCTTGACCCCCCCCCCCCCCCCCTCTCTTCCCTCCCCCACGCCAACCACATCACCAGAACGGCCTTCTTTCACCTCCGTAACATTGCACGCCTCCGGCCCTCCCTGTCCTCTGCCACCACCCAAATCCTCATCCATGCCCTCATAACATCCAGACTCGACTACTGCAACAGCATCCTCTACGGCTCACCCAACAAAACCCTCAATAAACTTCAATATGTCCAAAACTCTGCCGCCCGACTGCTCACCTCCACCCGCCGTTATGATCACATCACCCCGGTCCTACACAACCTCCTGGCTTCCGATCAAGTACAGGATGGACTTCAAACTACTACTCATCACCTACAAAGCCCTAAACAACCTGGCCCCTCCCTACCTTTCAGACCTCCTCCCCCTCACGCCCCAACCCGTTGCCTCAGGTCCGCCGGTACAAACACCCTGAAGACCATCAGGACCAAGCGCCGGACCTGGGGGGACAGGGCCTTCTCTGCTGCTGCACCCCCCCTCTGGAACGCTCTCCCCATCCACATCCGTCAGGCTCCCTCACTAGCTTCATTCAAGCAAGCCCTCAAAACGCATCTCTTCCAACTCTCTTTCACCTGCTAGACCTGCACCTATCCTCCACTACGACCCTCAGCTTCTCCAGTTTTCTTTCCTTTCTTTCTTTGTTACTAAAAATGTCCTGTTTGTTTGTTTTGCTTACTTGTCTTTCATTTTTGTTCCGTTCGTCATTGTCTACTGTCCATATTGTAAAGCGTCTTTGTGTATCTTTAAAAGCGCTATATAAGTTGAAATTATTATTGGGGCGGCTGTAGCTCAGGGGGATGAGTGGTCGTCCCACAACCACAAGGTAGCCGGTTCGATCCCCAGCCCCCCATAGCTCACATGTCAAAGTGTCCCTGAGCAAGACACTGAACCCTCAGCTGCTCCCCGGGCGCCTCACAGGGCTGCCCACTGCTCCCTATCCAGGGATGGGTCAAATGCAGAGAAGAATTTCCCCAAGGGGATTAATAAAAGTGCATGTTTATGTTTATGTTTTTCTTATTAAAGAATAAATAAACAGGACTTTAGTCGACTGAGTCCGATGCTCAGCTAAGAACACATTTCAGTCGGCACAAGAAGCTAGTTCATGATGATGAGGATGAGGATGAAGATGATTAGATCAGAGAGGAAACTCTGCAGAGAGTCGGAGACGAGAGGACGGACAGATTCAACAAACATTTCCTGCCACAAAACAAACAAGATCCGCATCAGTCAGTCGACTCAGATCTCTCAACCGCTGGATATATATAATTATTAATTATAATAATAAATCATATCTCGAGAACGACTCCTGGAAGTTTAGCACAAAGATTAAACAGTTATTCACAAAGATTATATACATTTCTGTCATTTCTCATGTGGCTTTAGTTCCTGCTTTTCTTTGTTCCGTGTGATTACAAATGAAAAGTGAATTTAATAAACAAAGAATCGGGTTAAAACTCCAGGAATCAGCCATCTGTCTTGTTTAGAGGAAGATATTCTGCGTTTGATATTAAAGTGTAAACAAAACCACATATTTTTGCAGAGTGAGAAGGAAGAAATAACTTATAATAATAATTTATCCATGACATTACTGCCGCTGCATCCCATAATAACCTCTGAGGCCATGATCACTGCAACCTTCAGCCGGCAGCAGCTCTCTGAGGCCGGCGAGGCGTTCAGCACCAAGTATCTGGTCTTCATTGTAAATTGATCTGAGAGTTACCTTGTGTCCCATTCATGCAGGTAAAAGACAAACAACCTTCTGAACTCCAACACGCCGCTTTGAACTCTGGGAGGCTTTTGAGGACAGACAAGGAGTCAGGACGAGGGACAAGGAGTCAGGACGAGGGACAAGGAGTCAGGACGAGGACAGACAAGGAGTCAGGACGAGGGACAAGGAGTCAGAACGAGGACAGACAAGGAGTCAGGACGAGGGACAGACAAGGAGTCAGTACGAGGACAGACAAGGAGTCAGGACGAGGACAGACAAGGAGTCAGGACGAGGACAGACAAGGAGTCAGGACGAGGACAGACAAGGAGTCAGAACGAGGACAGACAAGGAGTCAGAACGAGGACAGACAAGGAGTCAGGACGAGGACAGACAAGGAGTCAGGACGAGGACAGACAAGGAGTCAGGACGAGGACAGACAAGGAGTCAGGACGAGGACAGACAAGGAGTCAGGACGAGGGACAAGGAGTCAGGACGAGGGACAGACAAGGAGTCAGAACGAGGACAGACAAGGAGTCAGGACGAGGGACAGACAAGGAGTCAGGACGAGGACAGACAAGGAGTCAGGACGAGGACAGACAAGGAGTCAGAACAGGGACAAGGAGTCAGGACGAGGACAGACAAGGAGTCAGAACAGGGACAAGGAGTCAGAACGAGGACAGACAAGGAGTCAGAACGAGGACAGACAAGGAGTCAGGACGAGGGACAGACAAGGAGTCAGGACGAGGACAGACAAGGAGTCAGGACGAGGACAGACAAGGAGTCGGGACGAGGACAGACAAGGAGTCAGAACGAGGACAGACAAGGAGTCAGGACGAGGACAGACAAGGAGTCAGGACGAGGACAAACAAGGAGTCAGGACGAGGACAAACAAGGAGTCAGGACGAGGGACAAGGAGTCAGGACGAGGGACAAGGAGTCAGGACGAGGGACAGACAAGGAGTCAGAACGAGGACAGACAAGGAGTCAGGACGAGGACAGACAAGGAGTCAGGACGAGGACAGACAAGGAGTCAGGACGAGGACAAACAAGGAGTCAGGACGAGGGACAAGGAGTCAGGACGAGGGACAGACAAGGAGTCAGGACAGGGACAAGGAGTCAGAACGAGGACAGACAAGGAGTCAGAACGAGGACAGACAAGGAGTCAGAACGAGGACAGACAAGGAGTCAGAACGAGGACAGACAAGGAGTCAGGACGAGGACAGACAAGGAGTCAGGACGAGGACAGACAAGGAGTCAGAACGAGGACAGACAAGGAGTCAGGACGAGGACAGACAAGGAGTCAGGACGAGGACAGACAAGGAGTCAGGACGAGGACAGACAAGGAGTCAGGACGAGGACAGACAAGGAGTCAGGACGAGGGACAAGGAGTCAGGACGAGGGACAAGGAGTCAGGACGAGGGACAGACAAGGAGTCAGGACGAGGACAGACAAGGAGTCAGGACGAGGACAGACAAGGAGTCAGGACGAGGGACAAGGAGTCAGGACGAGGGACAGACAAGGAGTCAGAACGAGGACAGACAAGGAGTCAGGACGAGGGACAAGGAGTCAGGACGAGGACAGACAAGGAGTCAGGACGAGGGACAGACAAGGAGTCAGGACGAGGGACAGACAAGGAGTCAGGACGAGGACAGACAAGGAGTCAGGACGAGGACAGACAAGGAGTCAGGACGAGGGATAAGGAGTCAGGACGAGGACAGACAAGGAGTCAGGACGAGGACAGACAAGGAGTCAGAACGAGGACAGACAAGGAGTCAGGACGAGGACAGACAAGGAGTCAGGACGAGGACAGACAAGGAGTCAGAACAGGGACAAGGAGTCAGGACGAGGACAGACAAGGAGTCAGAACAGGGACAAGGAGTCAGAACGAGGACAGACAAGGAGTCAGAACGAGGACAGACAAGGAGTCAGGACGAGGGACAAGGAGTCAGAACGAGGACAGACAAGGAGTCAGGACGAGGGACAGACAAGGAGTCAGAACGAGGACAGACAAGGAGTCAGGACGAGGACAGACAAGGAGTCAGGACGAGGACAGACAAGGAGTCAGAACGAGGACAGACAAGGAGTCAGGACGAGGACAGACAAGGAGTCAGAACGAGGACAGACAAGGAGTCAGAACGAGGACAGACAAGGAGTCAGGACGAGGACAGACAAGGAGTCAGGACGAGGACAGACAAGGAGTCAGAACGAGGACAGACAAGGAGTCAGGACGAGGACAGACAAGGAGTCAGGACGAGGACAGACAAGGAGTCAGGACGAGGACAGACAAGGAGTCAGGACGAGGGACAGACAAGGAGTCAGGACGAGGGACAGACAAGGAGTCAGAACGAGGACAGACAAGGAGTCAGGACGAGGGACAGACAAGGAGTCAGGACGAGGACAGACAAGGAGTCAGGACGAGGACAAACAAGGAGTCAGGACGAGGGACAGACAAGGAGTCAGGACGAGGGACAGACAAGGAGTCAGGACGAGGGACAGACAAGGAGTCAGGACGAGGGACAGACAAGGAGTCAGGACGAGGGATAAGGAGTCAGGACGAGGGACAGACAAGGAGTCAGGACGAGGGACAAGGAGTCAGGACGAGGGACAGATAAGGAGTCAGGACGAGGACAGACAAGGAGTCAGGACGAGGACAGACAAGGAGTCAGGACGAGGGACAAGGAGTCAGGACGAGGGACAGACAAGGAGTCAGGACGAGGGACAAGGAGTCAGGACGAGGGACAGACAAGGAGTCAGGATGAAGAGTCAGGACAAGGGATAAGGAGTCAGGACGAGGACAGACAAGGAGTCAGGACAGACAAGGAGTCAGAACGAGGACAGACAAGGAGTCAGGACGAGGACAGACAAGGAGTCAGGACGAGGACAGACAAGGAGTCAGGATGAAGAGTCAGGACAAGGGATAAGGAGTCAGGACGAGGACAGACAAGGAGTCAGGACGAGGACATTAGCGGGGCATTAGCAGGGCTGATGAAAATAATTCATAGTCTTTAAATTTCAATGAAAACGTTCCCTCTGGAAAAAAAACTTCTTTGTGTTCTTCACTTTTTAGATCAATAATTCACAGAGCGGGATGTTTTTGTTCTCCGAGAACCGACCGGAACAAATGCATGTTTCATGAGCCGAGTTCCCTCATCTGTTTCAGCTCCAGGCGCTCTGCGGGTTTCACTGTTCCCACTTCCTCTCTCA